>WEXE01000493.1:0-144813 GCA_011035825.1 Fusarium cf. hostae | reverse complement strand
AAGTCCGGAAACTCCCAACACATGTATCAGGTACAGTGGGTTGGCTACCGTCCAGCCGAATCGACTTGGGAACACGAGTCCAAACTGCGCACGATTACACCCGACATGCTGGAGAAGTTTGAGACTAAGCAGTTGGCTAGGGGTGCTTCAGAGAAGCGCAAGAGCACGCGTGGGCCTGGACGACCTCGAAAGAAGCCGCGGGTGGAGGATTAGATGGTGATAGATGGCGTGCGTATATGTGACAACGCAAGCATAGGAGATGAGCAACCATCAATAATGATCTTTCTTGTATTTGACTTGATACCGTAACGTGATATTGAATCAGCTTTTGCGTGTTCCTTTTTGGTTTGGGTCAATGGCCAGTGTCTATGATCTTTTCTGTATTACTGATTCGCTCTTAAAGACTAAAATCTCCTACTACATTACAGGTATTACCGATAACCGAGCTTCTAGTCTTGCTTTACACGATAAATACTGATGAGCTGCTTCGTGTATGGTGGCAGACAAGGCCGATAAAACCGGCAAGATGGGCATTTTCTCAACTCACATTGCCCAAATGTCATTAAACTATTGCTGCCTGAAACGCAAACCTGCGACAACGCCAAAGCAGTCATGCACTTTGCCGAGCTGAGGTGGCTAGCCGCAAGCTTGCAGGGGCAGCTCCCTCTGTGACATTCGAGTCCGTCAGGGGACGTCATTCCGCCGTTGCCGATCCACATTCTGTTTTTATCGAACCAAGGAGTCTTGATGCCACGGATGAAGTCAGCTCTGCGCATCCCGACGCACTTTTCGACCGAATCGATCAAACGCATGGCGCTGTTCGTTTCGATATTCTGTACACTGTAGGGTTGGCGTTGACCTTGTGTATCGACTCGACTCACTTTTCAATCCAGGTTTAAACCCTAGCATCAACTATTCCGTTTATACCACACTTCACCAACCAGATCACCCTGTTCAGCAACACAGATCCACTCTCCTACGCCATAATGCTTCGGGGCGACCCGGAGTCCTCTGCCGCCACCACCGACGATCGGATTCCCTGGCCGATACTTCTCATCCATGAACATATAGCACTGCCATTGTCAGGGCTTTCGGCAAGGGCAGATAAGGTCAAAAGGCTTACAAAGGCGTGCTTTTGCTGAAATCAGCGGCAACGCAAGAGGAAGGCATCGCAGTCGGCAGACGAGGTATGGGTGCAAGATATGTGATGTACCGATTTGTAATAATGAGACCTGCTGGTACTTATACCACCGCATAATTTAGGTGGCTGTAGAAGTACCTCTTGTTCTNAGACCTGCTGGTACTTATACCACCGCATAATTTAGGTGGCTGTAGAAGTACCTCTTGTTCTGTGCATTTTAATTGGTTACGACCCCTCGCCGTGACCTAATTGCAGCCAGTTGGGCTCTTAGGAGATAAGATAATACTTACGTAGGAGAAGAGAAAAGAGGATGTTGGCATTCTATTCGTCCTTCCTTATTCACCATGGCGCGGTGGTACGCGATAGAAGTTACAGCCCTCCTACCGTGGAAGGTACCCTATGCTTTCCAGGTTCATTGTGGTCGGCTCTTGCCCGCTCAACCGATGCAAAGCTTTCAATGACCAAACATCAACTTCGCAACACTTTGCCAAGCTCTGCCAAGACAATAACCATCTCGTCATTTGCTCTAAAGTCACGGGCTCGGAATACTCATCAATTAATGGCCAGAACTGTTGATGCACAGCCATGCCGTTGCGATATTCCGAACCGGCACCAAACACTCATTTCTGATGTTCTAGAACCAGGTCTTTGGCTTGCAAGCCACGACTACAAAGCACGTTAATCAGTCTCGATTGCTGTATAATTGCAGTCACATGTCGCGACCATTATCAGGCAATTCTGGTTCTCCTCAACTTGACTACTGAACCCTCAGAAAACACCGCAATTCCGTTTCTTCATCGCTGAAAATGGAGCCAGTTGGGATCATTCTGCTCGTGCTTTTTCTCTTCATCATTATCATGGGTCCTTTGTATGTCTTCCATTGTCAAATTGGCCACCTGCTAACTTGAAAAGAGCATGCTTCAGAATGAGCGTGCGGAGAGCGTCGGAGAAAGTTTTCAATCCCCAACCTAATCAACTGGACAATGCGCGTCAAAAACTTAGCACCGTTACAACCTCAACGGCCATTCCACAAGCGAATCCCGATCCCACCCCCGATATTGAAGCTCAGACTCCACTCTCCGGGTTCGGTGAATGGTGAGTGCATCCGCTTCCGGTGAAGTTATTGGCAGTTTTGTCTCCGCTTTCATGCTTCTCGGCCGTAGCTTGTACGGGCCGCTCCTTAGATCTTACTGACATTCTCAGTCCCATCTGCATAGGTCCTCTTGTTCCGGAACCAGTACATACCGTCAACGCTGACCCACGTCCGATTCTCGAAAAAGTTTCAACGGTAACGTCTCACGAGACAACAAATCAAACCAACCCCGGTCCAAGTGTGCAAACAACAGCCGATGAGACCAAGGACGACATCTTGACGATAAATACGTGCGGGCATTCTTTTCATTCAAAATGCCTTTCTTCTTGGTTTTTGATTGAACGATATGATTGCCCTGTATGCAGAGCGCCGTACTACAAAGGGATACCACGTCGCGAAGGAGCTTTGAGCGTGACACCGTTCTGGTGATAACCGCCACACTTGATTGATCACTAATCTCAAGTTTAAATTGGTCCAAGATTGCTTTGCCAAGCCAAACAGCGTCTCATTCAACTGTCAGAGCATAGCTTGATGACGCTTACAAGCAGCCTGCAGCAATACGGATTCCTGATTAGTCCAGCCTCAGCCACAACAGTTACTTTTCATCATCTCGATGCCGAATATTTGAATGTTTCAGTTGTTTGGAACTTTTTCGAACGCTTCTACGGCCTCCTCCGATTAAATTCATTGGCTGCGCTCAATTTGTTCCGGAGTATCTGCAGTCTTCCGTTGCTGGGTGGTTGAAGCGTCACAGCGGAGCAAAAGCTGGTGACATAATACGTACCGCCACCATGGATCGGCGATCATCCCGCCCACCCAAGTCTAGATGACTTCATCGCCATCAACAAAGCCTGGATCGAGGGATTTGGTCACCGATCGTTTGGACACTTGACAGCTCAACAAGCCATGCAATTTAACAGGTGATCCAGGGGGCTTCATGCCCCATTGTGTTACTAGAGACATGTTTGCTCCGGAAATAATGACAGCAATAGCCCTACCGGAGGCAACATCGTTCCCAGACCATGCATGACGCGCCCTGCGTCATTGGCTCTTCGGGCCACTTCCTCCGACTACCATCACTTTGAATCTTGGAGAATGTTCGTTGCCGAATTTATCAGGTACTTGGCCTGTCGACTTTTAACTGCCTTCGCCTCATGACATTCAATTCTTCCTCAATACATCAATTGACGTATGTCATCTCGTTTCTTGACATCTGCTGGAAGGCTTCTTTCCCTGCGACTTTCAGTTGGTAGAGCATACAGCACGACCATGACACAGAAACGGAAAAGAACCGGTGCTCATCCGTCACCTCCGGTACCTGAGATGCCTGATGCTCCCAGAAGAAGCAGCCGAAGAATAAAGGATGCTGCCGAACGCCCAAAGGCAGACGCATCAAATTCGATGAAAGCTTCTGATCCAAAGAAAGCAAAGGCTGTCTGGGATACAGGCAAAGGTGTCGAAGAAGCCATGCGCGAGCTGAGCGAGATGGAACAAAAGTTACAGACTGCCGTCCGAACACAACGACTTGCCGTTGAGTCCTCAGACCTTCAAGTCAAGAAGGAAGCCGCCAACGAACCTGATATTCGACCAAAAATGTACTCGCCGAACCAGGATACTGTTGTTCCTCGAGGAAATTTGGACGGGAAACCAAAAGCTGTCAGCTCTGTGCCACTGGATGAGTACGACGCCAAACGCGCTGCTGGCGATGTCGCTGATGCCAAAGGGGAAGACGACGGCATGGACCGAGGTGCCAGCAGGCCTCCCCCTGTGAACAGTGAAATTCTTCCTCTACCATGGAAAGGAAGGTTAGGATATGTGAGTTTGGCATTGTAACTTCTAGACATTACTGACTTTACAGGCCTGCCTGAATACATACTTGCGCAATGCAACCCCTGCCGTCTTTTCTTCGAGGACCTGTCGCATGGCTTCCATTATTGAACACCGACATCCGTTAGCAAACCCTGATGAACCAGAACATCCTACCAAGAACCGGCCAGACAAGAACAAACCCGCAGACCACGAACGGGGACTCAAATATGTACAAGAGTTGGGCTTAGCGAATGCAAGAGATATTGTCAAAATGATTCGATGGAATGTCAAGTACGGCATCAGATTCATGAGACTGAGTAGTGAAATGTTTCCATTTGCAAGTCATCCAGAACATGGTTACAAGCTAGCCCCCTTTGCGTCAGAGGTGCTGGCGGAAGCTGGCAAAGTAGCTGGAGAGCTGAATCATCGTTTAACAACACATCCTGGACAATTTACACAGATTGGTTCCCCACGCAAAGAAGTTGTTGCCGCCGCCATGCGCGATCTGGAATATCACGATGAGATGCTCACTCTACTCAAACTTCCTGAACAACTTGACCGCGATGCTGTCATGATCCTTCACATGGGTGGCACTTATGGCGACAAGCAAGCAACTATTGACCGATTCAAAGAGAACTACGCCAAACTTTCAGACAGTATCAAGCGACGCTTGGTGTTGGAGAATGACGATGTCGCATGGAGTGTTCACGATTTATTGCCTGTTTGCGAGGAGCTCAACATTCCTCTTGTACTCGACTACCACCATCACAACATCATATTCGACCCATCGATAAGAGAGGGTTCCAAAGACATTATCGATCTTTATGACCGCATCAAGGCTACATGGACCAAGAAGGGAATTACTCAGAAAATGCATTACAGCGAGCAGACTTCCAGTGCTGTCACACCAAGAGATCGTCGCAAGCATTCCGCCAGAGTCAAAAGTCTCCCACCATGTGCCCCCGACATGGATTTAATGATTGAAGCCAAGGATAAAGAGCAAGCTGTTTTCGAATTGATGCGAACTTTTAAACTGCCAGGTTGGGACACTTTTAACAACATTGTACCATATGAACGACCAGACGAATCACGAAAAGCCGTCAAAAAGAAGGCAAAGAAGGGCAGAAAAGCAAACGGCGTCAACGGAGAAGTGGAGGATGATATTCAGGTACCTGAAAAGATTGTCAGCGCTGAAGATTTCGGTATGGGGGGTCCTCAGGCAAGAGTGTATTGGCCTGAAGGTATGGAAGAATGGTTAAGACCGAAGAAGCGAGAGATCAAGAAGGTAAAGGAGGGCAAAGATGGGACACCTGTGATGAAGCAGGATGGAGATGAATGATTACGCGTGGTTAATGTTTGTAATTTCATGTAAATATTGTACTATTAATAAAGATAATGCATGAATATTGTGTTCAATTGTGTGGTGTTGAAAATCGAGGTGCAGGAATATACAGGGTAGGAGGTATCCAGAAAAGTTTTCAAGACCTTCCCAAGTCAAGTTTCCCAAGTCAAGCTTCAACTTTTCTTTTTACAACAAACAAGATGGGTTCTACAAATTTTCACGGAACAAGCGAGAGCTTTTTGCGCTGGTTCAAGTCTTTGCCAGATGCTACATTCTCCGACGCCATTAAAATTGTTGATCTTCGTGATCGCAATGCTGGTCGTGGTATAAGTAGGTGCTCATACATGCCTGCAGGGTCAAGCTAACAAAACAGTCGCTCTCGAGGATATCCCTGCGGAAATAACTCTGTTTACCATTCCGAGAAAAGGAATCATCAATGTTGAAACCTCGGAGCTGCCAAAAAAGATCCCGGATGCTTTTGATCTCGACAAGCCTGATGATGATGATGCACCAGGACTGGATTCGTGGAGTTCGCTCATCCTCATCATGATTTACGAGTACCTACAAGGCGACAACTCCAAATGGAAGCCTTATTTTGATGTTCTTCCTTCGTCATTTGATACGCCCATGTTTTGGTCCGATAATGAGCTTGACCAACTTCAAGCCAGCCATATGCGACACAAGATCGGCAAGGCTGATGCTGAGAATATGTTTCAAAAGACACTGCTTCCTATTATTCGAAGCAACTCTGAGATTTTCAATGCTGGAAACAAGACTGACACAGAGCTTATCGAGATTGCCCACCGGATGGGCAGCACCATCATGTCGTATGCTTTCGATCTTGAAAATGATGAGGAAGAAGAGGAAGAGGCGGATGGTTGGGTTGAGGACCGAGATGGAAAGTCGATGATGGGAATGGTACCAATGGCGGACATTCTGAATGCCGATGCCGAGTTCAATGTAGGTGAATGTCTTTGATGATTGGCAAAGCTAACAGAATAGGCTCACGTCAACCATGAAGAGGAGAGTCTTACCGTGACCAGTTTAAGACCGATCAAGGCGGGTGAAGAGATTCTCAACTACTATGGCCCTCACCCGAACTCGGAGCTCCTAAGACGATATGGATACGTTACCGAGAAGCATTCTCGTTATGATGTTGTTGAGATTCCTTGGGACATTGTTGAATCAGCCTTGACCTCCAACTTTGGCATCTCAAGTCAAGTCTTGGAGCAGATTGTAGGTTACATGCACTTGCAGATGACTCAGCTAACCTGAATAGCGTGGCGCTCTCGAGGAGGACGAAGAATTCGAAGACACATTCGTTTTGGAGCGAGAAACAGGCGAGGTCAACTCGGATGGCACCTTTGTCGAGCCTGCTCGATTCGAAAGCATGCCCGAAGATCTCCAGGAACAACTCAAGACATTCCTCAAAGGCATCAAGAAAGCACAGCCCGACGCTATCCCCGACAAGCGAAAGAGAGACGAGATCCATCAAGCTGTACTGGCCAAGATACTGGAGGCTCTTGTAGCGAGATACCCGACAAACATTTCCGAAGACGAAAACCTACTCAAGCAAGCCCTCAACCAACGAACTCGCATGGCTATTGTGGTCAGACTTGGAGAGAAGAAACTGCTTCAAGAAGCCATTACAGTATCTTCTGGAGACGTTGAGATGACAATGGACGACGAATCTGGACCAGCCAAGCGTACAAAGCTATCTGGTTGATCCATCAGCGGGGTTATGTGATAGATCTTGTTTCCTCTCCTCTCATGCAAGAGGTGCAGAAGGCGATTGCGAACCATCCGCAAGGCAACAATTCCAATCAAAATCACAATTATCTACTATTTAAATGATTCATATCTTGCACATATTGTTTTCCAACTTCTTCCTTCTGATCAGCGACCACATTGATGAAACTCAAGTTGCTCAACCACACAGCGAGATATGCTGACAAACAATTGGTCTAGATCAATCCAGCCCCCCAAGCACTGTTGAGCTTACAGTCCGGCTGAGACATGGAGTAGAAGTCTGCTCTGCTCTCACTTTACAAGAAATGCCTCGCTAGACGCGGTTCCGCACTCGCGCCATACAAACTTCAACCGGAGATGTATGATAACGGTTGAAACACGAGTCCACCATGTTGATGGCCTCGCTGTTGAGCTATTCAATCGACGATCTGTCTCGGTTACATTTAACCATCTTACGGTGTACGCCACCCCCAAAGACTTGCAAGCGAGCACAAGGCATACAGTTAATGCTCGGACTTGAATGATCCCGAACTCAACACCATCAGAGAAGAGGCTTGAACATTGGTTGCTTCCTGGTCACCTGTCGAGGTCCCACACGACTTCAAGACACACATGTCTTGCGGAAACACCGATGTCCTTCTGGCCTCAGATGCAATTCAGCTCTTGTCGCATAAATCCAACGTTGCCAAGTCGCAAGTCACCAGATTATCAAGGGTTAGCGCCAACAACTGATCGACATCAAGATCGAATCTCACCCATTGGCCAGTATGGGATACTTACCCGGTGGGAGTGTCCGGTTGGGGTCTACAGTCCATCTATCCGTGGAGTATGGGTCAACCGGTGTCAAGCAGAAGAAGCGTAAGAGGGGTCGGGCCGCAGTGATGTTGCATGAACTGGGGTATGCTCTCCAGTATTTCCTGCCCACAGCATACAGAAGTACCATGAAGCGTGGCACCAATCCTCAATTCAAGAAGTCTTGAATAGGCTTTAAGGGTATGTGAAGATGTCTGGCAGAGTGCAGGAAAGCTGACAGTGGATGTATGGTGGCGTCATTCTCCCACTTTATTGCTTCTATCACCGGAAGTCGGGATTCCTTAATGGTTTAGTGACCGAGGAAGCCCAAGTGGTAAATCCGAGATGAGGCTCTGCGGATGAGTGAGTTTATAAAAATGGCAATTGCTCAAGTGTGATCGACAGATGATCTCCAAGTCAAATAGTGATCATGTTGAAACAGGTACGCTGAAAGCTCAGCTCTAAGCTCAACTAACACTGTCAGAAAACATCGAAGCATAGCTCAAGCCGAAAAGGAAGCTCTTCAAGCCAACCTAGCCCGGGCTTCTTGTTTATCACCAACAAACTCGTCATCCACAACCCAGGACGTGACGATTATCTTCACCTTATTCCACCCAGCTCGCCAAACTACTACCGCGGCGAAGTCCCAAGCAAAGTCATGCGCTACAAGAACGGCGAAGTCTCAGAAGCAACGGATTGGCGATGGTTTCGAGACGCTTCCACGCTTCCAGCATCCGAAGGACAATTACTGAGAGTGGACGGCCGCGGAACCTGCATCACAGATCAATATGGACATTACTACCCGGCTGAAGAGTATAAAACGTTTGGAGTTGCTGCTTGCAATCCCCTTCTTCCAATCATGGTAGCCGAGCAAGACCCTCTCGTTACCACATCAAACTGGGAACTCCTACGTGTATTTCATCCACCATCAACCCCCGGACTCTCTCAAGTGAGCACCATTACCAGTACCATGGGTCCTGGGCCTGGTCCTTTGCTACACGTTGCTGGCAGATCTCCCGCTTGGATTCCTGGCCTACTCCCTATGACCTACAAAGCACCTCGACGTGATGCACCACACTCAGTAGGCCTTGGAGGAGAACTGCCTATTGTTCTGGGGCTCATGGCATTGAATGCACCTCCAGGCAGTGAGATGAGCAACCATTCGATAGAAAGTGTATTTCTTGGACACAGTCGATTATGGAAACACGGAGCTTGGACAAGTCCTGATGCTCCCAGAGGACGTAAGTTGTCCACTGGATTGCTGATATAGCTAACGACCATAGACCCCCCAACAGCTTGTGAAGATCCAAAAGGATTTATTGTCAAGGTGTTTTTTGACCCAGACAACCAATACTCAACTCGAGAAGATCTCCGCAGTTTTGAGTGGGAGAGGGCTATTGTTCGAGATTGACCCAAATGTTTGACATCAACTTAAGCTTGAATTGATTTAGTCTATTATTCCGTATGAAGCCCCCTGCTCTGCAGTCTGCCCCATCGTTATCCCCATACATGAGGCCAGGTGTAGGACCGTGAATCACGGCTCGGTTATGTATAGTCGACTCAGACTGCGTCAGGAAGTCGTACAGCAATATCGCCAGATTGGGTAATGTATCGAACCCAAGGAAGCGAAGGATATTGCAACTGCAATTGTTAGTCTTGATCGAATATTTGACGAATTTCGTACCTTTGGCTCGGTAATCTTTAGATACCGAACCTGAATACCACTTGTGGTAAAGTAAGGGATCTCAAATTTGACCTGGATAGGTCGTTTGGCACCCTTACCCACACCTCCGACTCCTCCCATACTACCGCCGAAACCACCCATCATACCACCACCTTGTTCATCATCTCCTCTCACGCTTGGCAGGCCCAGCTCAGCACGCATGAGGAATTCCTTGCCACCGCCAAATTGTTTAATCTTCCAGACAATGGCACTTTGCTCGGGGGCGTAATGAACGGATCCAATGTTTGTTCGGAAACGAGGACTATCGGCGTCATCTGGAACAGGAACCACGATTTCGACATTGTTGGCAGTACTGCGGCGCTTGAATTGAGCTCTAGCCTTGAGCATGTATTCGATTCGAGAGCCTGAATGGGATTCGACAACACATTCAACCCAGATCAGAGGCTTGACTTGAGTGTTGAGACGGTAAGACATGAGCTCGAATTCGCCGTCAGGGGGGATAAAGGAGATGGTTCGGTCGTTTTCGAATCGTGATAGTCGTACACATTGGTGGAACTTGACGTCTTCCATTTCGATAGCTTTACCGCGGGTGGCTCGGCCGGTTGTCTCAAACATGACCTTGTCGTTCAATCCTAGACGCAACTCGGGCATACCACTGAGATAACACTTCATCTTGATAGCGCCAAGAATCTCTGATCGAAGGACATTGCCGTTTGCAGACACCAAAAGGTTGAGAGACTCGACAACATCGAGGAATACTTCGTTCTTGCGGTAACGGATACCCTCTGATCGCCATGACACAGCGTTTGTAACAGCAATTGGTGGTCGAGCTTGAATCTCGAGCTTGTGAGATTCCTGGGTGATGTACTCCTGAAGGATCTTGGATTCTGTTGTTTGAGGATAACCAAAATCCATCATTTCGTCGAGAAGTTCGTAGATGATGACAAAGTTGTCTCGAATGGATTCTTCTTCTAAAGCTTTGAAGTACTCGGTAAAGACCTCGACGATCTTGTGAAGGAATAGGAGGATTTCGGCGGCATTCGTGTTTCGTTTCGTAAGGGCGAGGAGGTAGAGGTTGTTATGGCGGATGTAGAGGTACTATTCGGTCAGCAGAAGCCTCCAAGCATGGAGAGTACATACGTTGATGCCTTCATGGGAGAAGCATGGTGGAACAGCAGAGGAATCTTCCTCAGCTTCTGAAAGGAGTACGGGGAACTTTTCAACTGCTGACATGGGAATGTCACCACGATAGTTACGGGCAAGAAGGGTCTAAATTGTCAGCGAGGTCATATTCAATGGCGTTCAACACACCTTGCCCTTGAGATCTAGAAAGAAGAGTGCGGATGCCATATTCGATGTCTTGGCGATGAAGCGGAAAGGAGGTCGCGATAAGATGCGACGGTCAAGTTCAAGATGAAGAGGTCATGCGCAGTGAGCAAAACAACAACAATCAATAAAGAGAGGCTGAATAGTAATTAAGGACTACAGAGAAGTGCAGGCAATCATCATGGTCCGAGGCGCAATCGTTTCGTTGGTTAAGCTGTTTCGCTGGCATCTTTTGGATGCCTGGTCATTCCAGCTGGTGACGACACGGTAGAATATCGGATATTGGTGGGGTAGCTTGAGCTTCACGTCACGTGAGAGATGGATCAGAAATTTTGATAAAAGCTCTGGTTTTTTTTGGTCTCTGTTTGTTTTCTCTTCTCTTCAACGCACCCTCTAGACAGTGCAGACCATTACCTAGCCTGCAACCGAATGGCATTCTGTCATTTCAGCCGTGGAGCCGTTGATGTGAGCTGCGATTTCGTGGTGCGGAGAGGGAGACCTGGCTCCATTAAGAACTGCCCGAGTATTATTAGTTGCTTTGGCGGTGTCAGAGGAGCCGGACATACAATTCGTGATTGAGACATTCGATCTGGGGTAACGTGGCAGGTGACCTCAGCCACGACTTTGTTGGGGTATCGTGAACCGAGGGTCCTCGACTTGATCCAGGGCCTTTGCTCTGACGAGATCTGAAATCAGGGATCTTCGTGGTTGTCACAATTGGGCATTCGTAAAGATCATGGCAAAGTTAAATTTGCAAGATCATGTCCAATGAGCTTGTGACCGGTGCATCCATCTCGCGTTTATCACCAAGCCGAACGCGAGGTCCTCCAACAGTCTCCAAGCTCACAATTTACACCAAACGACTATGACGGAGTAATTTCAGTGTTTGAGATTCAGAACTCAACTCAGTCCGTGCAGACATGATACCTCCGTTCAACCGATTCAGGGTCCAAGATATCAGTACAAGTTGTCCAATTTCACCCGTCACGATCATATCGCTATCCGCACAATGACACCGTATCATTGACACATGTCAAATTCACATGTTGATCAGTTACACATCGGAGACCAAATACAGGTCCGTAAAGTAACCGAATGCCGACTGGTTTGGATAAAGAGTAATGCAAATGCAACCTTACTTGAAAAGGAACATATTAGCATAGCTCAGGATGAGCAAGCAATGAGCAATCGCATCTGACGTTATCAGACAATTCCATTGGATGGAAAAATAACATTCAAACGCATCAGGAAAAGGATATAATCCTCTGTGGCATGTGCTTGAGTTGATATTGTTAGTGGATTGCTCATGACTCGGGCGACCCGCTTAACAATTGTGACGATGAGTATACTTCTTTGCATGTGATGTCGGTGCATCATCATCCCCAGTTTTGACACGTGCTAGAGGCCCAGAGGGGCTTCAGGTACAATTCCTAGTGACTTTAGCTTCGACGTTGAACGTTGAGCTGAATTGATCTTGTGATGCTGCGGACAAAACCTAGGCCCAACAAATTTATCGCATCATAGTCAAGCGAATGGTATATCTTGTGATGATGCCCTGATATTGGGTCCAGCTCTCTTAGCGATCTTCCCCACTACGCCTCTAAAACAAGTCACCTGAAGCCACTGTAGCCGGCCCGGTTTTTAGTGGGCTATCGTCGTGCGCTGGGCTTGTTTGTTCAGCCGGTCCCTGCAGCTCAGGAAAGAAGGTCCCGCGAGCGCCTGACGTTAACAGGTTTCTCGTCTTGTCCCCCCACGATCGCTCCTCTCATTCCCAATCCATTCTCTCCCCCAACATCTCCGCTCCATCATCAATATCAGTATTCCTTTCTTTTCTCTTTTGTTTCTTTGCGATATTATTTGCGGCCCCTGGCCGTTTCTTTCGATGCTTAGTTGACATATCCGTGTTATCGCCGACCATGGAGCGCAATCACATGCTTCCTGATCGGGAGACCGAGTCTCGTCATGTCCTCGGACCACCACCTGCTCGACCACCTCAATCTCTAATGGCATTCTCTCCTCCAGCTTATTCCAATGTCGCTTCACCAAATACGATAAAGTTTCCTGATGTTCCTACCGATATACCAACTTCTTTGCCTCCTTTGGCTAGATTCGAAGCCGATAACGATACCAAGTTACCACCTCTGAGTTCGCTTACGAGCGAAATGGCTTTGGAACCAACAAAAGCTTGGCTTCCTTTACACCCTATGCCTTATCCGCCAGTCCTCGCGCATAGTATTGATAGTCCGACACGAATGGATCTTGACGGGAGTAGCAACAGTGTTGTGAGCGCTGCTTCTCCTGATCGTCTTGATGCGAGGGCTGGTAGCGTCAGCCTTGATGATCCAGATGTACGACTGGCAGCTGAGGCGCTTGGTGATTTGAGAGCAGGTATGTTGTCAGTTCTGATCAAAAATCATTTCTAACGTCATAGACTTTATATCTTCACCACCTCATAGAAATTCCTCTCTTCCAGTTAGTCCACCGACTTCTGGGATTCAATCGAATCAACCACAATCTCCACAGCCTGAACCGCTTCTGTCTCTACTTACGACGACTCATCCATTATTGGCGAGTACAATTGAGGGCGCCACTTCGGCATATGGTGGTGCCAAGAACTTTTCACCGCGTTTTCGATCTGGCGCCGAATATGTTGAAGGATACCTAACACCTATTGCGAATACCGTTGGTTCGGTTGGTCGAGTAACCGGTGTTGAAGGAGGTGTCAGATGGTTTTTGGGCGCTGGAAGACGGCAAAACAGTTCAACGTCAGACTTGGAAACTGGCAACAGCAAGAAGCGACGCAAAACGGACGAGGATGAAGCCGTCAGCAACAAACGATTCGAGAGTGAAGGAATGCAACAAATGAGCGATGAACAGATGGATACAGCACCTTCACCGTCTTCAAAGACCATGTCTCGTCGCATGTCAACTACAAGCACCGTCGATACTCTTCCTGCTTACGACGAGTTGCGATCACCCGCATATACCGAGACTGATGCCAATTCACCACGACCATCCCGACCAAACAGCGCTTGGCAATCACGTCTGATTACGTCTACTTCTGGTCTCAGTGTCGCTATGAATCAGGAGAGTCTGCGAAGTCTCAAATATTGCCTACAATGGCTTCGCTGGGCCAATGATCACATTGCTCGCGTGATTTCAGCCCTAAAGACTACCCTTGAAGAGTACGAAAAGGTACCAGATGGACAAGCTGGCGAACGAGCTGATCCTGAATCTCGCTCTCAACTTGCTGCTCGCATCTCAAACCTCAAGGGCGACGTCCTCAGAACCCTTCGAGAAGCTATCAACACTGTGTCAAAATACGCAGGAGGCGCATTGCCTGAAAATGCACGAATTCTTGTGCGACGTCATCTCACTAGTCTACCCCAACGATTCCGTGTCGCCACCATGACCGACAGGAATGCCGGGCAACAAGATAACGAGACTGCTCTCACTGAAGGTGCACACAAGGTTTTGGTTCTGGCCAAAGAAGGTTTGGACATGGTTGTTCAAGTAAGTGGTGTTGTAGATGGAACAATTGTCAGCGCTGAGCAATGGCTCGACCGTATGGGCAAACGAAGAGCTCAAGAAGATGAGAAGCCAATGCTTCCTCAAACTGAGGTCAATGGGGATGTGAAAATGGGTTAATTGGAAACGACAAACGAAGTGGCGGTGATACCTGCGAGTTCCAATATCACGAGGAACTGCATTCTTATTCGAATGACAAACGACCAGTTGGTGACGAGCGAGTTGGATTTTGTTTCTGGCGTTTGGTTGGCTTTGTAGCAACGAATATGAGCTTGCTTTCAGCATATGGTCAATTATTGATTGGCTGTCTGATGGTTATCATCTTTCAGACACCTGAATGTGATGTGCGGGTCGGAACAACACAGTACCGGCTATTTAAGACTCTTTGGATGCAACTCGATCACTCAATCATGGCACCTCCAAGATATTCCACCACTCGAGTCAAAGCTTGTCAACATTGTATAACCGCCAAAACAAAATGTGATCGCAAAGAAACTTGTGGGCGATGCGCCTTGCGGGGTTTAACATGCAGTTATCCTGGAAGATTTCGAGAGCCGAGTATCGTAGATTTGCAGCACTCTGGGAACTCAGAGAGCAATTGGGAAAACTCGAACACGTCGGACACTCTGGACTTTGAGCAGAGCTCACTCCAGACAACAGACACTCCAACTGGCGACCTTGACTTTGATCCACTGGACCTTGTGTGTCCTATCAACAGTGACGACATCAAGAACCGATGGCTCAACTCTTATGTTCCTCTGCCTGGTCAATCGCCCAAGAACTACACTCAGAGTGTCATCAATTTTGTCTATCGAATGCTGAAATCGTATGCCTCGACAGCAATTCGAGGTCGTCTCCCACCATTCATCCATCCTATGCAGCAATCATTGGTGCCACTCTCAACCTGTTTTACTCTGGTCCGAATATGCGACCCTTTACCTGGCAATGTGAGTATTGCCGCAGATATTCTCCAGCGAGAAATGACAAGACTTTACGAAGAGCGAGGGACATATGACGGCATCAATCTTGTTGGAGTGTTTCAAGCGTACCTCATCTATTCCATGGTTCTGTTCTTCCACCTGGGCCCTTCAATGCCATTTCTTCGTCAGGCAATGATCAACCTCCAAGAGATTGCATGTGCGACCTCTCGTGAAGGACTTGTATGTACGGCAGAACAACGAGGTATCCGACCAAAATGGCAATCATGGATTATGGCTGAGGCCAAGAGACGAACACTATACACCATGTACTTTCTGGACAATGTATTATCAGCTCATGATGGTCTCATCACGTATCTGGGAACTGAGTTGAGGGGACTATATTCGCCATCGAGCAAATATTTATGGCAAGCTGATCGCAATGGATGGGAACAGACCTACAACTCTCATCTGGCTGAATGGGGAAGTGAACCCTTTCGACTGGATGAATTGTGGCCATTTCCAGATGGAATGAGTGAGGAACAGATAAAACGACAACGACGGGTAGATCGATGGTTGGAAGATGTTGACGAATTTGGGACAATGCTATATGCAGCCTCAAGTTGCACTCACGGGGGGTAGCGCTGACTTCCTCACTACAATATCAGACACAACTCGGGACCCTCGTCAGATCGTACAGCCTTGTCGCCAAGATCAATTCTCCTCCATATCGGCCAACTTACCTCTAACCGTTCGCGTATGTCATCAAGAACATGTTTGCCGAATTACGCCACAGGATCAACGACCTAACCCGTCGCCTTGAGTCATTGCAGTGACCTCAACCAAAGGAAGCCCTGTAACAGAAACAAAGTTCAGCACCAACCGTTAGTGGCGTTGATCGTCGACGGCTGGGTCCCCGGTGATCCACTAGTTAAAGCTTGACTCTCAGATATCAAGTATTCATCGCCTCCCATCATCCTACATCTACAATTACAATGAATTTGGCTTCATTTTCATGATATGTGGAATGCAACAGGTCCCGACTCGAATCGAAATGCCCCCCCTGGGGTTGTTGCCGATTATAACAATCCTGAAGATGTTTACTGGACGTTGAATATTGTCTTGACGACTATCTGTGTATTCTTTATTACACTACTTTTTGTAATACGAGTTTATGTGAAGCGAACGATTAGTCGGAATTTTGGATTGGAAGATTGTATGTCGATATCTGATGTTAAACAAAGCTGACAGTTTTAGGGACATGTATAGCAGCATTTGTATGACCAGACACCTAATATTTGGCTATTGCTAACCTTTAGATCACCTCCATCATATACTGCGTCACTGTTTTTATGAGTACGTCCATTTCTCTTTTCGTTGCGTCACTAACAAAATAGTGGCCCGATATGGAGCAGGTTATCATGCTTGGGAGATTCGTAAACCAGAATATTACAACTGGTTAAAGGTGAGTAGCCCAAGAGTCACCCGACCAATCTAACAAGTCAGTGGTTTTACGCCAGTACGGTTGTCTATATCCCAGCTGCCTTTTTCACCAAAGCGACCATTCTGCTTCTGATAGCACGAGTTTTTGCCGTCGAACCACGATTCGCAAAGGGAATCAAGATCTTGATATGGGCTTTATTGGTGGCATACATTCCGATTCAAATCCTTCGAATTGTCACTTGTTATCCTATCCGGACATATTGGGATCCAGATGTTAGAAACGCACGATGTCTCAACCAACGAAAGATCTTCTTTTCAGATCTAGCCCTGTCGATTGTCACCGACTTGGTTATTCTTTTGATTCCAATACCTTTGACTTGGAAACTCAGAATGTCAATAGGAAAAAGGATCAAGATTGTCTTGCTTTTAGGGGCTGGTGGAATTGCCACAGCATTGACACTGTTCCGTGTTGCCAAAGCGGTTGACTTTTTGAACTCGGATGATATCACTGTCGATTATACGCCGATTGGCATTCTAACGTATGTTTTGTCACCCGATAATGCATGTCTAACGATTGTAGGGCTCTTGAGATTACTATAGGCTTCGTCTGTGCCTGTCTTCCATCTCTGAACCTCCTGATCGAACATCATGTCCGTAAGCGTCGACGAGAACGAAACCCGAATTGGCCACGCGAGCGAACACGAACCTCTTTGTTCAAAAAACGCTTCCGATGGATTAGTTCGTCCACAGAACACATGTCCTCTCGACCGAATCGGCCTTCAGATGGAATGATTGACTTGGACGTGGAAATGGCCATGTTGACGGGTCAACCTGTACGATTACGAACGGGTAGAACAGCTAGTGCAGGATCTCATGATGTTCGACCACTTGACCATCGACTTAGCTCTGGTGACGGACGAAGAGAGGGATGGCTGTCTCGAGATCGGGACGATCAAGACGAGGCACAGGACAGCAAGTTTATCATGAGAATGATGGAGGAATCAAGAGCCAGAGCAGACGAGGGGGCTAAAGAATCCTGGTGTCCAGTTTGGGATGGACCGAGGGATCCTATGGCAAGTCAAGGGAGTTGGAAGTATAGCGTGCGGACGCATTAGAGCATAGAGTGTGATACCCAGGTACGTAACTAATAGAATTGATATCTCAGGATAGCGAGAGCTTCCACCCAAACTTGTGAATAATCTCCCTCCAGTCTTGGTTTGTACTCGATACTTGAAGATCTCTTGTATGCCAGATCAGCTTGAGTGCATTCCAAACAGCAGATATGTTGCTAATGGGCCATTTACTATCCATCAACATGAAGTGATCCAACACGACCTTTCGTTGCTCATCCGATGAGCATGCACAGCCTGCCAAGAACAGTGGCCACATGGGGAATGATCTTCGAGTTTGTCCTTCAACGATGATATCGGAGAGACAAGAAAGAAGTGATTCATGAAGTGCCAGAATTGATGGGTGAGTGATGGCTGTGTTGTAACAGACAAGGCGGAGGTAGATTTGGGCCGCAATTCTGAAAGACTCGGCGCTTCGCAAGAGGTAGTCGTCAGAGCCCTGAAAAGAGAGGTCCTCGAGTCGTTGTTCAATTTCCTGGCCTGTTGTGTACAGTTGATCCTTGGAAATGTCGTGAGTAGACAGTGACGATATTTCGTTGATGATGTCGACGAGATCCATTGAGCAGCCAATCTGTTCATCAACCAGATTTCGAGAATGCGGGAGTGTAGCCTCAGCTTTGGCCAAAGCAGCCATTGCTTGGTGTAAAGAGTCCTGGTGAGTAGGTTGTGTAGTCTCCATGAGAATATATCGAAACCGGAAATACTGGAGTACAAACTCGGCCACATTGGGGTCAATACTGTTTCCGAAACTCTCAAGTAGAGCGAGTGCGCCTTGAAGATGACGAAGCCATGTCGGACAAGATCCATGTGCGATTTCAAGAGATGCCAGAAGAACACAAGTGAGAAGATTGCCTTCACTGCCTTGGGGATCTGGAAGTGCGTGTTGTAATTCATGGAGAGCTCGGACTTTGTACTGCATTGACAGAGCACGGTAGTCTCTTCCATCCGGAACAATGTTTTGTGCCCATTCTGCTGCGCTCATGGCTAGGACAGCGGAGAACAAAGGGCCTTGGTAAAACATTCGTGGAATGACTGATGTACGGAAGCCATTCCGACTGGTATCCACGTAGACTCTGCTCCTGGAGATTATTTCGACATCTAATCTGTTAGCAGGTGACTAGTCGCTGTAGGATACATACAATATTGTACGAGAGCTTTCTCGACTGAACGTCCCGACTCAAAGGCAAACGGTGATAAACTGCGGGGAACAGATTCCTGTGTCCAAACAATTCCCTTTCCTTCAGTCGTATTGCAAATAGCAACAAGTTCCCGAGGTGAAAGATTCAGAAAGCTATGGCTCTGGTTATCAATCGGTACCAGATAATGATCATTTGAAGCCGCCACGATAAACTTTAACGGATTCGATGCTGAAGCTGGACTCGGAAAGATACAGTCATCCCCGGCTCTTTGACATCGTCGACATGTTGGTTTCTCTTCGTCACATCTTCGTTTTCGTCTTCGACAGTTGAAGCAGCCATCTCGGCTCCGAGAGCCACCTGACATGATGCATTGCAGTTGGTGTTAGTTGATCGTTGATGGTGGGGAACGGATGGACTTCCGATCAACGCCACGTGACGGCCGACGATGTTTGACATGCATTAGCCTTCCTCTTTCATTGATAACCTTGAATAGCTACTATCTCGCTCTATCAGTGATCTGACGTCTGAATACATTTCATCAGTGGATTCCTACAGTTACCCTGCAGCCATGCGGAGACGGATATTAAACGGCCATACCAATGCATCATGACGATCACAGACACTTCTCTGTACAGTCCACAGATATCTACGTCGCATTACCATTCAATAGATTCTTAATACAGCATATTTCCCTCATGTTCCTCATTGCTAATTCAATACCTCAATGGCTATGGCCACATCCCGACACATCTCCGATAGTGGAGGGTTAGCCCGCAGTGGGGTTCTCGGAGTCATACTCGGTCGGCATACGGAGGCTAACATACGTCGATCAATTCTTTCTCACTTACACCAAATTCTCTCCCGCCAATTCAACGCTCAGCATAGCCTTCAACATGGCTAATGATCATATCCTCACCCTGTCATGCCCTGACAAGTCCGGCATCGTCTATGCCGTGACTGGCATCTTTGCCGCCAACAAGCACAACATTCTCGACCTCCAGCAATTCTCTGATCCCGTTTCCGAGCGCTTCTTCATGCGTGTTCACTTCGGACCTACCGAGACCGAATCCACGGAGCACCTCGTCGAAGCTTTTGATAAGCTCGCTAGCGAGTACAAGATGGACTACGATATCCGACCCGTCGCCCGCAAGACCCGTGTTCTCATCATGGTCTCCAAGATCGGCCACTGTCTGAACGACCTCCTCTTCCGCATGAAGACCGGCCAACTGCGCATGGAAGTCCCCGTCATCGTTTCAAACCATCCCGACTACGCCGCCCTCGCCGAGAGCTACGGAATCGAGTTCCACCATCTCCCCGTTACAAAAGACACCAAGGCGCAGCAAGAAGGCCAGATCCTCGATCTCTGCAAGAAGCACGGCATTGAGCTCATCGTCCTAGCCCGCTACATGCAGGTTCTCTCGCCGACGCTCTGCGAAGCCATGTCCGGACGCATCATCAACATCCACCATAGTTTCCTGCCTTCTTTCAAGGGCGCCAAGCCTTACCACCAGGCTTACGAGCGCGGTGTGAAGATTATCGGAGCTACTGCTCACTTTGTGACTGCTGATTTGGATGAGGGTCCTATTATTGAGCAGCGGGTTGCTCGTGTTGATCACAGCATGAATCCTAAGGAGTTGTCTGAGGAGGGATCCAATGTTGAGAGCCAAGTACTTGCTGCTGCTGTGCGGTGGTATGCTGAGAGGAGATTGTTCCTCAATGGACACAAGACTGTTGTCTTTAATTAATAAAAGTTTGATTTGACTTTGACGAAGTTCTATGCGAACTATGGTGATGTGCATGAATCGTTGTGTTTACCTATGACTCTCGAGGCGTCTGTATGCGGTGATAGTGAACGAGCTGTTACCAATCCCCGAATAGCTCAGCTGGAAGAGCGTTCGGCTGTAACTGATATATGACACCGAAAGGTCACTTGTTCGATCCAGGTTTCGGGGATTTCTTTTGCTGTTTGTAGCATTTGGCTGTTGTCTTCGTTCGGTCGTGAAGGTCTACTTTTTGGTGTTCCACAAACTGAAACACAATTTGGCGACAGCAATAGAAAGAGTATTTACAGGAACAATAAAGCAAAACGTAGTTAACGACACAGTACGACAAAAACCCAACTAGCAAAACGAAGTTTGTAATAAAGAAAAGACGCAAAAAGATGAGTTCCCCGAAACCTGGATCGAACAAGTGACCTTTCGGTGAGATGCTTAACAATTACAGCCGAACGCTCTTCCAGCTGAGCTATTCGGGGAAATCTCCGAAACCGGAGGAATAGCCATTGGACTTGGTTGGGAGAGGGAGAATAAATTATACCTATACGCAGCGTCTTTGCTTGAGGCACATTTGAGCATTACAGTTGGCTTACCCTAAGCTGGCTTGCAATGAAGTTGGTTTCGAAAGTTATATTTGGCGAGGAATGATATCGCAAAGTTTGAATCTGAAGACAATCACATGAGATGAAACAATACCCTGCGTCATCCGTGTCACAATGCGACGCCTCAACACCAAGCTTGCATTTGAGGATACCTCAACCACTGCATCCAGTCTTCAGTACTCCACAAAATCGCAGTTCGAATCGTTGTTACAGATTAGCTCACCCCATCAATGAAGACACACGATCAACCACAATCACCATATACCCAACTTTCCTCGCCGATCGCCATAGCTACTCCTCTGATCGTCAGAGTCATCCCCGAGTAGCTCAGCTGGAAGAGCGTTCGGCTGTAACTGTACCGTCACCGAAAGGTCACTTGTTCGATCCAGGTCTCGGGGATTCATTTTTGCTCTCATCTGCAGTCCCAAACATATCTCCCGTCATCACCTAACAACTCTCACAGTCCTTCCAACCTCTCCTCTCTCAACCTGCTCAACCCTACCCCTAACCTTCTTCCAAACCTCCTCAGCAACCTCCTCCACACTCCCGCCCGCATCAACAACAACCAGATCCTCTTCCTCCTGCGTCCAACCCTCGCCCTCATCCAAACCAAGTCCTTGCGCTGCAACATCCTTCCCACCCATACTAAGACCCCAGAATAATTCCCGTACACGTTTCTGCATATCAGATCGTTCATAAACTTCTCCACCCCAGCCACCTCGTGCTTGAGCTTGCTCTTCGGTCAGATCGAGAAACAATACAAGATCTGGCCGGGGAAGACCGCGTTCTGGTGCTCGTGCCCAGGGGAGGGTCAGAGAGGGGTTTTGCTTGGCGGCTGAGTAGACTATGCCTGAGTGATAATACCGATCGCAGACAATTGTAGTACCAGAAGCGAGCAGAGATTGAATTTGTTTGCTAAACAGTCAGAATTGAAGTGTAACAGACCGTATACTCACACAGCTTCCCATCTGTTTGCGCTGAACAAAAGATGAATAACATGATCATCCATCTCAACATCACTCTTGAGATAACCATCAATCATTTGGCCAATTGGTGTAGTCCTGTCTACAAATCATCAGCATAATTCACCACTTCTTCAGCGACTTACCAGGAAATCTCATAACCTTGACCTTTTTACCCTCCTCAACAAATCTCTGCTCCAACAGTTTCACCTGTGTAGTCTTTCCACTTCTATCCAAACCCTCCAAAACAATGAATGCGCCCCGGGCCGAATCATCGGCAGTATCAGAGCTCGCGATCGCGGCTGTAGCTAAATCGTTGATTGAAGCCATGATGGTTGATGAGGGGAAGTGGATTGCTGACGAAATATTCACACTGTTTTGGTTAGTGGTTCACGTGGGACACAGTGCGACAGAAATCAGATCATAATTTGCACTCAGTAGACATTCAGACAGTTCAGGTAATCAATTAATACTCAGACAATAATGTAATCACAAAACTAACAGCCCCAGCTCTTGGTAGCCTGAGAAGAAAAGGTACGCCGGCCGAACTCCTCCATCCGTATCCATTCCATTCCATCATTCATTCCATATCCATTACCATAACAATTCATGACTTGTTCATTTCCTCATGAGCTTGTGTCAGCTTCGTCATGTGCGCTACCGCTTTCCCATAACTCAAAACTTTCTCCCGTTCCTTCAATTGGTTCCAAAACTGCAGCCTTGCTTGAACCTTCTGTGGGCTTGGCCATTAGGTTGTCGATATCTTCTGTTGAAGGATCGATAGGCTTTTCCGCCACTGTCGCAGTCGCGTTCACCTCAGGTACTGGCTCATCTTCAGGTACAAAAATGACAGACGTCTCATCACACCCTTCGGCATAAAAGTCGGCAGTGTTCATTTCTCCCAATGCGACACGCTCTTTCTCAACAATCATCTCATCAGCTCTTGGCGCGCGACGAGTTTGAGAGATATCATCAGGAGGAGGAACATTTTCCTTATCGCGACCCTCAGCACGATCTCTGTTGAGCTTTCGTTGACTTTCCTCGTCGGAAGAAATATCAAGTACACATGTGCTGTGTTGAAGAAGGTTGGTCATCTCTTGTTCAGGTGTGTCCTCGTGAATGTCAAAGAACCAGCTAGCCTTCATGTCTGGTTCATGTAGAGCAGTGATGGGTTCTTTCTTGGCGCCATAGCCAGGAATAGTACCCTTGAGAGCAGCATCGAGAGAAAATGGAGCGGCAGAACCAAGACTGAATGAAGGAGGATCAACACGAGTGTAGGGACCAACAGTACGTCGTCGGCTAGATGCGATACCAGATCGCTTGCTTCGTGTAGGAGATCGACCAGCTGGAGCATAAATGGGAGAAGACTTTGAAATGCCAGAGCTGAGTTTGGCGGGTGATTTAGGTTGAAGAGTGCGTCGGGTCTTGGTAGGGCTCGTAAGGCGATTAGGAATGGGAGATGCAGACACAGATGCAGGCACAGATGCAGGCACAGATGCTGACACAGTAGGCGTGAGGATAAAGGCGGAGGGCTTGAGGATGCTGTCCTTTAGGATGTCCTTGTCCTTTGAACCTTTTGATCGCTTGGCAAAAGTAGGATCGACATTTTCAGAATCATCGGTATCAATCAGTTCAGCCTTTCGTTTACCACCAGTAGGCAAAGCTAATCATGTCAGTGAAGCCCAAACACTCCGCATCTCCACATACCATTTTGCCTGTTCTTGAGACTTGTCAAGGTCTGAAGACGAGTCCCATCAAGGGGAGCAAATGGTTGACGAGTGACAGTAGCCATGATGGACCCAGTAGCGAGTGAAGTTATTGTTTATTGTTATCGCGTGAGTCAAACGTGTAAATGAGTGAAGACGATGATGAGTGAAAGTGGGAGAGTGCGGGTAGAAAAGAGGTGCTAAAGGTGGGTTCTGGTGCGGAGGGCGCGTGGAGAAGATCGGTAATAAGGGAGCTCAGCGCGAAAGTGGGTTCACTCTAGGGCGTCGTGCCTTGGACGTGAGCGCGGACGTGACGGGCAGGCCACTAGAAGCAGGTCACTAGAATGCCTACAGAGGACAGTGGGCCAGACAGGTATGAAACGAGAAATGTAGAATCGCGACCGTGTTAATTAGTACGCAGTAAATTAGCAGCAGACATCAATTCACATCAATTCAGATCAAGATATGGCCTCTTGATGCCTGAGGTGTTTTCCCCTCAATCAATGCAAGTTGGTCACCGCTAACTGGGCTCTTCTAAAATGATTCGTTCAATGCAACATGCCTTGGCCTTGTGGGACGTCCAAAACTCCACAGGCGTCAACCCAGTTTGCTCCATGTCGCGTTGAGCGCCAATGCAAGGGAGATTCAGCATGCAGGATGAAGACATTTAATGTAGCGCGAGTTCGTGTCCCTTGATCTGTGTAATGCTCCTGAACTCATTGCCTGAACTCGTCAATGACCATGTTGTGCCCAGCCAGCTTTGTGCGGTCACCAATATGCGACCATGTCTCATCACAACATTGATAGCTTCCGAAACCCAATTGGTTGTCGTCTTTCAGCTGATCTGACAATCGTGTTGATCGCCAACCAGCTATTGCCTCCACTGAAACGGGTCCCTGTAAAGTGTAACCTTAACTTGGGTTGTCACTATTAAAGGCCAGACCACCCGCGATCTCTCGCGTCGTGTCCGTGTCGAACCCCTCTTGATGATACTTACGTGCAACGCCAATCCAACTAATGCATTGAGCTGCAAGTTGGAGGCTGGGAGACAGACATTTCGGCCTCGGCGTTTGCCACAAATTTGACCAGGTCGCATGCATAGCCTCTGCCAACTCAGAGACCATATGTGACCATAAATTCTGTAATCTCGCTCACCAATGCTTTGATAACAACTCTCTACAATGGTCACCTAAGGTTGCAGTTGAAGCAATATATCTGTTGTAAAGCCTCCTATGAAGTGATAATACTACTGTCGTGTCTGAGGTTGAATCATAATAATATTATCCACCGATTGTCGTCGTCTGGACTCTCGACCCTCGCCGCTTGTCCTCGCTCACTTGTCCTCATGAAGATGGTGTGGCCCACGAGTTGCCGTCCTGCTCGGAACTTGCTCATCCCCTTCAAGCTTGTGTGGCCGTGGTGGTTTGGTCCGAGTCACCACATCATGGGCCAAATGATGAGTTGAAGGATACGCTCCTGGTGTTTTTTCGTCTTGTAGAAGCTGATGACCAGGACTAGCTCGGTATGTTTCAACTCGATCGAATCCAATATCGTGATTGGATTGGGTAGTATGCGTCTCGCTTGCGTCCTGAAACAAATCGTGTCGATGAACCGTAGGTGGACTGGCCGGTGCCTTTGTATCGGTTCGAAGTTGATGAATTGAAGGAGGATACGCAGGAGTAGAAGTGTCATCTTTCAACTTGTGAGGTCCGCTGGTTCGATATGGTCCTTTCGGGTCTTTGGAGAGGTCATGGCTGTGGTCAAGTGTTGCGTCGGTGGGTGCAACTGGATCTTGAGCGATTGATCTCTCTCGTGGCTTGCTTCGGCTGCTTGCAGATGAAGGTGACGTGCTCTCGGATGAACCTTCGGGTATACATGAAAGACTTTCATCGGGTTCTGTATCGCAAGTGGTGACCTTGCTGTGCGATCTAGAAGTATTCGCGGATGTGGTCATCGAAGGTTGGGATATATACCCACAGCAAGTGGGCCTCCGATGATGTCCATGATTGATGAGTTCGTGTTCGATCTGAATGAGGCTGTCATATGGATAGCAGCAGCCATATAAATTGTCTTGATCACGGGTTCCTTCGATGTTGTAGAGATTGCGAACATCTGTACGAAGTTTGGAGATCAAGATACCATAGACTGACATGTTAGAGTGGTTGACTTGCAGATGGCACACTTACAAGGCAAGCAGGCTGCGAATGTCAAGCAGGGAGAAGAAATGGAGGGGCTTTTCAGAGGCTTCGACTAGTATTCCTCATGTGTGTCGATGATTCCTTTTTTGCTGATCCTGAACTTGACATGGCCATTTGGGGGTGAATCATATTCATGCTCTCTGGAGGCAGCATCATCGTAGCGTATTTTGGATCGACCGTAAACAATGCAAGGACAGCAAAGTGTTTCCCATAGGACGTTGACTGGAGCGAGATCCTTGTCATCGTACAGCCATTTTCCACAGTATGGCTTCTCCATGGTGTATACTGAGTGAACAAAGGCGGCGAATAAAGGTCAATAAAAGAAAAGAATGATGAAGATAATGTAACGATCAAGAAGAGTGAGATGAAGAGAGTTTGGAGAGGACGGCGATGATTGAGAAGAGAAGGTGTCGGAGGGAAAGGTGATGCAAACGGCAGGTGGAAAGCACTGGCGCGTTGCTTCCCGAGAACAGTGATGCCTTCCTGAAGACATAGCAAGCAGTCACGGGGAACAAAATGAATGGCAAGAGCTCACCGTGAACCGTCTCAATCCCTCCTCTTCGATCACCCATCATCATTATCCATCACTTCATCAACAGAATCATCAATCACCCCTCTCCCATCATCATCTCTCATCATCAATCACCCATCACCCATCACCTTTCATCAACGACTCTTCGTTTTTCAAGCGGAAATATGGAGCTCTCGTTCACAAGTCTGCGGCCCTCAAGCAGTACTAGCACCATCCTTCATCAAGAGGATCATCCATCATCCATCATCCACCTTCCATCCCCGACATCCAACTCCCACTATCCATCTGGCATCATTCATCGCCCTTCATCAATAGAACCATCATTTTCCAAGCGGAAACGCCGAGATCTCATTCACAAGTTTGCGGCCCCTCAGTTACTGGCGAAGCTTCTCGAGCTCAGATCTCGATGTACTGATATAATCTGCACTAGAACCATGTTACCATGATTGATAATTAGGGTGAATACTGATCCATCATCCAGGAATAGGCAAAATTACCATTCTCCAAGCAATGAAGTTGAGTTACCGCTTACAATCATGATCGGAAGCCTCCTCTCCATGACCAGATTCCGGGCTGACTCGAGTATGAACCATCATGGTGATATAGGTTCGTGCAGAGGATGGAAACGAGGGTGAGGGCGAAGCTACAGAACCATTACAGACACTACGATCACACGTTACAAGAATCGAGCTACTGCCCCCAAGATTTGGGAGTAAGAGTTTACTGATCAGACCCAGACATACCCCCTCGATTTCTCACCATGGCCGACTACGACTTGCCTCTCGACCATGACAAAGATGACTGCTCGTGAATCAGCGGCTGAAGACAAGTAGACCGATAATGCTTCTTCATTGATGTGACATAGCTAAAATCTTGACTGGCCGAGTCAGAGCATCACTTTACCCTGAACAGCATCTTATACCCTCCAAAAGCAAGTCGCAAAAGGTACTGCCCCCAGTGTCGGTGTCACCAGGAACCCTACTAATGAGATGCAGCCACACTTCTTCCAACCGTGACCGACTGCGACTGGCCTTGCGGCCGTAACGAAGATGACGCTCATGGATCAGCGGGTAAAGGCGAGTGAAGGCGAGTAGACTGACATTGCTTCTGCATCAAGCACCTGGCTGCAGCTAGAACTTTTACAGTCTGAGGAAGAGTACCCATTCACCGATTCCAGCATGTTGTCTCCATAAACAAGCTGCTAATAGATACTGACCCAAGGTTTGGTGTCGCTAGGAAATTCACTGATGAGACGCAGACACACCCCGGCATCCAACCATGACTTACTACGACTCGTCTTTGGGCCATGGTGAACTCAACTACTTGCCGACCAACAGGTGACTCGGATAATGCTTCTGAATAGAACATCTACTACAACTAAAACCGCCACATGTCAGTGAAAGCATCAATTCCCCGTCCAAAAACGTGTTCCTCGGCAAGCAAGTCTGTTAATGAGATTCGGGTGCTTGACCCCTGACGACAAGCTTCCTACGGACTCAGATGTGGCTCGAATCTGGTTCCATATGATCGCGGGTGCCCATAGGAGCATACGAAAAAGTCGACACTCATACTCTCTCAGCAATTATTTGGTCCAAATACACTCAGCACGAATCAGTCCAGACAACTGCCACGTGCTTCCTTCCCGCCGCCTGCTCAAACATTTCCCATTGTAAGTTCCTCAACCTCAACTACTGAAGAGTGCTAGCGACGATCTGGACCCAATGGTTCCAGAAGAGGCTGCCATCGAACTTGGGCTTCTCTTCCTGACATGTGGACTGACATTCAACAGTTATGCCAGACGCACACCAATTCTTTGGATCCATCGACTAGCCTCCCTGCGGCGCTGAGGCAAGGTAACACGATGCAGGAGGATCGGTACTAGCTTTGAGCTTAGAATGATCGTATAGCACGGAACGGTGACTGCACTCTCCTGCACATTCTCAAGAAGCTCCCGATGTCTGGGCCATGGACTGCGATCAGAGGTGAGTCAGTCACAGCGCAATTTAGCACTAATCAACCAAGGCAATCGTTTGTGCTCTTCGCCGACTTCCCTGTAAGTCCTCGGTCTCAATTGCCGAAGTGTGTTGATGATATCTAGACACGATTATGATCGATGAAGAAGCGGCCTCACAGCTCTATCACTCGGCCTTCACGCATACTGGCTTGACGACCAACTTCTAACCGCGGTGCCGGATACTTCTCAGCTCTCTCACTGTCGAATACCCTTCAAGGGATACTGATGGTAACTTGAAAGGATGCAAGCAATCGGTATCGGCTTCAAGTTGACAATACCCGTGTAGCCCTGAGCAACAACTACACTCATACATACTCTGCAAGTGCTTTGAACAATGCTGATAGTGCCTAGACACCACGGCAGCCGATTAAGATGCGACTTCCACAGCTCTATCGCTCGGGCAACAAGAATATTGATTTGATGACTGACATCTAATCGCTATAGCAGATGCTCCTCACTCTTTCAACCCGTCGAGTAGCCGAACAGCCACTTAGAGTCAGTCGAAAGGGCATAACGACCGACATTGTTCTTGAGCTTATGGTCCTCGTGCAGTACCGAGCGACGACTGCTCTCTCATACTCTGTATGCTTCGAAGAGTGCTGATTGTGCCTAGATATAATGACAACCGATAAAGACGCGGCCTCCAAAACTCTGACACTTGATCACAATACTCACTTGAACACGTCTAACCGCTGTATCAGAAGCTCCTCAACTGCCCAACCCTCTCGGATAGTGCCCACGAGGCACCGAGAGTGATTGAAAAGAGGAAGGCAATCAGCATTGTTTCCAAGCTTGCCATCAGTTCGGCCCAAACGACGAACACACTCTCCTGCATACTCTGTAAGTGCTATTGAAGAATGCTGTTATATCTAGACACGATGACGACCGACATGAAGCGGCCCCTAAGCCACCAGAATCCCTTGATTACTTGACCCTACGGTTGACCTAGGCTGAAGAATGCATAGCGATAGGCACCGGCACTCAAGTTGGAGTGTCAGTGCACAATCCAACGACTGTCCCATGCTGGAGACTGCTGATGATATGCATAGACACCTGATGCAGGTCGAACACCTGCCCGAGGCACTGCAAGAAAGTCAAAGGGATGCTTAGCGATCGACACTGGCTTCATCCAGAATGTCCATGTAGCAGCCAGTGAGTACAGTCCCCGCAAATTTACAAATGCTGTAGAGTGCTGATGATATGCTTAGAAATGAGGGCGATCGTCAAGACACGGCTTCCTCGACCTCTCGCCGCCTTAGGTCCCGACTTCACGATAACCTCAGAGAAGTCAGATATCCCTCCCCCAACCCGCTTGAACCGCCTGCCCTAGATATTGAAGAGAAGTCGAAAGAAGGTATACGGTTACTTAGCTTCAATTTTACAGTGCTGACTTTACCAACAATCCCCCAAGTCACGTCCATGACAGGACGGTCTAGCATTACTCGGCCCGGATGATTGACTCCATGTTGTTATCCGTCACATCCAGAAGTCATCTACACTCTTTGTAAGTTCCCCAAACTCAAATGCTGGAGGATGCTGACATGTCTAGACTTTGACGCCTCACAGAAGCGGTTCTCCCTCACAATTGCACCCAAATCCTGACTCCGCGATTGAACTTCAACGATTGAGCCTGATATATGGCAATCCGATCCCTTCTACAGGAGACACTGTGTTAAGAATACATGGCGGTTAGAATTGGCTTCAAGTTTACATGCTCGTGTAGCAACAAACGACGGCCCTTCCCTACGCACTTCGTTGACAGGCTCTGACAGAGCCATGCCCCAACAATCTCCTTAGCGATGGCTGTTCAAGCCCACTGCCTATGCGCCCTCGATTTTCTGCACTCTTATCATCTTTTTAAGTTACAAGACGTTGAACGTACGCAGTTGCTTATTTGTCTCATCAGCTGGCAGCCTGCTCGAGCTGAACACTTCAGTTCATCTCGAGATACCAGATACAACCTTCTAGTCTGCGCTGTTGATGGTTGAAATGTTGCTAACAATCCTTTCAGGACGATCCAAGTCAGGAGGCTTGGAGAAGCGGCGTCCGTTACAACCAAAGAAGTTGTCAACTGACACCACACTCCACAGATTCCAACCGATTCCCTGTCAGCTTTCGACGCTCAACTGCATTCTCCAATGTCTTTGTAAGACGTTCAACGTTTAACGAGAATGCTTATTACTCGCACCGAAACAAAGCTGGCCGCCTGGATCAAGCTGAGCACTTAGCCCCTGACTCGAGATACGAACCTCAAACTTCCCTCTGCTCTGTTGATGCTGGTCTTTGTTGACTACTCTAGTATGATCTTCCAGAAGCCTCAAACAGTCCAGAACCGGGGTCCATCGCGTTCGAGACTTTTCAAGTCGAAAACCCGGTCCTATCTACGTGACGATGTAGTGATATGCGAACAAGGGAGACCATCCCCAAATCTATACGGCCTGCAAGAACTCCCTTGGGCGTGATGCTCGTCAGCGAATGCACCACGGTTGTCTTGCACTTCAAGCGGAACGGCTCATCGACTCGATTCTCATACACACTCCCAACAAGCCTCCAATGCCCATTGACTTTGACGACTTCAAGAGTCCGCGACTCACTAACTCATGCATACAGCTTGGGATACTGTTTGCGTATAGGTACGCCGCTGTCAAGCCTAGGCCAAGCTGAATTGCTTCGCGTCTCGAGATACCAAGCTCAGTCTTCCCGTCTGCGTATAAGGTCCTGTCAACTTCCTCCGATGTTGATGAAGTTGAAGATCCCGCTTAGTCCGTGGCAATGCTGTTCGGGTCAAGCGAAGAGTTATCTCTATGCTATACAACGTTTCGGTTGTTGCTGTAAGTCACCAACCCTTGCATAGAGCTGAAGAACGCTGATTGAGTGCCAGGATACAATGTCGGCAAGCTAAGGTCGAGCTGATAGCTTCGTGCCTTAATTTATCATCTCAATCTTTCCGTTGCGCTGATGGGATCTTGTCAACCTTTCCCTCCGGATCTTGCCAGATGCATCGGCAACCGGTAAAATCGGCGCTCGTTACGGTTGCAAAGGTTTGTCAACTCACATGGAAGACTTCCAAGTCGAGCCATCTTTTCAGGTATTGGATGATCAAACATCGATGACGCTGACAGTCTTACACTCCCAAATGTTTTCTGCGGGCTGCCTCATACAACGCACATCAAGGCACCCGGCGGCTATCGTCCATTGGCCTCACATTTGGTGCATCGTACCTATATTTGTGAGTAACCAGTCCGATTGCATTGTTCGGCGTTGGTCATTGTGGTGAGGACGTGCGGGATCGCTGGTGTCCTTCGCATGTTACTTTCCTATCCATAGGTTACTTCACCTTGGACAGGCCGAAAGTGATTGGATATCTAGGTACAACGTTGAGGCAAAAGAACGATACCGCCCTCCGATGAGACACAGATCTAAGGACGGCAGCCTTTTCCGTCCGCTCCAATTTCCGACGCGATGCACGTCAAGGAATACACCACGTTTGGCATGCATTGCTTCCAATTTGATGTTTCGAACATAAACTTCAGCGAGTCTCAATGCATATTCGCGCTGATCATTCAGGCAAGTTTATGCGCTCTGCGACATGTTTACAGGTATTGCTCCTATTTGCTGATAAGGACCTTGCACAACTGAAAGGTGCTGATCGCATTCTAGACGACGTCAACACATTGAAGCAACTCGGCCTTAAATCTTGACGAAGAAATTGAGATGGCAGCATTCAGGCACTCCCACACCCGACTACCTTGAGCGACACATACACTGAGATCAAGTTTGCATGATGCTGTCGTTTGTGGCACTCTGATCTCAAATTAGACCAATATTTGTGGGCATTAAACACCCTGACAAGGATCCTACAAGTTAGACTCCCACTTAGGAGAGACTTGATTGTCACCACTTATTCGCATCAAGCGCAAAAATCCGAGTACAGTCGGTTCAATCAACTGCCGTCCTGCCACTAAGGTGTTACTGTCGTCATCGGCTGAACCGACTGTATCGCCATAAAACCTTCAAATGTGGCAATAGAAACAATGAACATTCCAGCTTCAAGTCCGTTTTTGGTAAGGAAAAACGGCTACAACATCAGTGGCAGCATTGACGGAACACAATGCAGTACAATGACAGCGCCACTGAACACCTGCTGAACTCAAGTCTAGAATTCTTCTTATCCCATTCCTTGGCAATGGAAGCTAATGCAGGGACCCCAGCAAATGCAGAGACCAGGTTCTGGACTTTAACTGAAGAACTCCTCACCTGCATTGGGGGGATACTTGCATTGGGGATGATTTCGCATTTGGTACGTAAATCTGTTTTATTGATTCTATATCGTTTCTATTATACGCGGAGATTGGGATTAATTGCAGCTCATGATCAAGTTATTAACGAATCCTATACGCGGGTATCCTTGCTAGACACGGACACGATTCCGAGTGCGATAAGAATACACGGAACTCCAAAACACAAGTGGATGCTGTGCCGTGATTGAAACACAACGAATACGCACAAAAGGACCGAGCCATAGAATCATCGGATTCATCGATCGTGGCAATATACACTTGAATAAGATTTCGTGGAAAGCTTCTTATTCAGGGCAGGAATTCTGTGGCTTTCAACTCCCGCTGTTTGACCTTGTGCCTTGTTCCTGGCTGACTCCTGAAGGATCAACGGTGATCACTGTCATGTGTGAAGTCATGCCAGATGACACTCCCAGGACAGTCCACTGACCAAACTATCATCAGTTTATGGAAACGTGACATTCAAGATAGACAACATGATAGACACACGATCACGGCATCTCGGCCGCCAAGAAGAATAATCTTTCTTGGCTTTGCGGAGAGCAATACTCTTATGGCACAGCTTGAATGAAGCTTGACAATTGGGCGAGTCAGGGCCAAGAGCCGGCGATTAACCCATGTTGGTGGTGGCGCTCCAAGAATTAGCATCAGGATGCGGGTAAATCGACTAGATAAACTTGAGCCATTTTGAAGGGATGAAGGTGTTATTCGTGGGAATCGATCTTGGTCTAGGGACATGCAGCCGTGCCACATGGGATCTATGGATCTATGGGCCTTTGAATTCGACCCGTTGGACCATTGACTTGAGGTTTTTGTTATCTGCGGGGGAATTTGGCCACAAGCCCAGTTCAAGGTGCACCAAGGTAGGCAGTGTGTGTCTTGTGCATGTCACTGAATTGTGAATGCATACGCGCGTACTCTTATGCATCAGACGGACCAAACCTTCATTGGTGATGCCATGTTTCGATTGAATGGTGATGGTCCTGGAGCAATCTAGAGCGTAGCAATGGCTAAGCCAACAGTGGGCCACTAGAGCCGGGGACCCCCGCTGGACCTAGCTCGTTTAGCTGCGAGCTCCCGCCAGGCTCAAAGGCGGCAAGCCCATCGTTAGCGCACCCGCTTCGGGCCCAAGCGTTGAATTCTCCAGGGGGCTTGGTTCATTTTGGATTAGTTAGGGGTTCCCTCTTGTCATTTCCATTGCCCATGAGGTTCTGTTCTCCTCTTCTTCGTCTTTCGTGGAAGTCAGTCGAGCGAGTGAGTGAGTGATCAGTGGCGTTGCGTTGCGTTCGTTGAGAAAGAACTCATATACAAGGTTCCTTCTCTTGAGGGTCCCATTACTCTCCCTTGCATCGAACGTTTTCTTCTTCTCATCGCAATCTCGTCTCTTTGAAGAGATAATCTTTGATTCTCTTCTATTTTCTTGGCTTTATTACTTGACCCATCATAACCAATCCAAGCGTTCCATCACCGAACGGACTTGAACGAACCGACGATCCAAGATCCATGTTCTGAACAGAGACCATCACCTGCACTCCTTGCCGATTGAAGACTCTCTTGCATTCTACATTCATTCTTCGACATTTCCTACATCTACATGCGCTGAGTCGTATCCCCAATCAATTGGTTTCACTCAAGTATGTACCAGCCGTTACCAGTTGGTGTCACTGTCACACCAGCCATAGCCACGCGTCCACTAACCGCGATAGCTTTCAATTCAATCCTTCAATCAGTCGACAATTTGATCCCAACAAACAACCCGACATCATGCCTTCGAACTACGAAAAACTCTCCCGCCCAAGCGGCGAAACAAACCTCACAATCCCTGAGAAAGCTGCTACAAATGCGACCGTAACCGAAACCCCTCGCATCAGTACAACATCTACACCTCAAACAGACAAACTCAACCCTTTCGACACCGACATCGAAGCCATGATCACAACCCGAACATCAGAATCATGCATGCACAAAACATCAAGCACCCCCCTCGCCAGAAAGACCGATTGCCAAGTTTGGCCTGGAAAAGATCACTGGAAGAAACAGGCCAAGGCCGCAAAGGCAAAGAACCGCTGCACCTGCATGGCCAAGCTTAGCCAACGCAATCGATGGATCGTCAAGGGTTTGATCATCTTTCTCGTCGTTGGTATTGCTGTCGGTGTTGGATTTGGTGTCAGCAAGCCTCTCAACGCTCCCATATGGGGAGACAAGGACGACAAGTAATTCGACATTTCTTCAGGACTTTGTTATTGCCTAGCGCGCTGGATTTCCTTTCATGAACGGCGTTTGGTGTCATTTGAGTTGGCATTTCTTAGGAGTGATGGATTACAGAACATGGGTCTTGACATTTATTGAGGGTAGACTAAGACTAGAATAAAGTCTCGACGGTGGCCGTCATTTCATCAACTCAAAGTGTCCCGCGTGAATCCCCTGCATCTCCACCAGATCTTCAGGAACAATAGATGCGGCCCGGTCTGTGGGGAACGGAAAGATGCAGATTCGTGAGAAATCACTCTTGATTTGGAAATGGCTGCAAGGTAATAGCCAGTTGAGGTTGGAGATGCTGATGGAGGGGATCCACAGGTACCCGAAGCATCCGATGGGGAATGTCCAAAAGATATAACCAGCCGCCGCCGCCACTGAATTGATTGATTGTCTACCTCAGGTAATATTCATATGTGTTTGAGTCTCTCAATTCTTCGCCCATATGTTCCTGTCGTTCTGCATCCAACATTGGAGAGTCTCGGTGTCTCATTGCTATGCAGACTGATACCATCCAGGCTAGAACAATGAGCCCGACAAGAACAAAGCAAGCCAAGGTGTACATGTTGGAGATGGTTAACTTGTGTTTAGTTGATCAAGATGGGCAGAACCGAGTGTATTAATAGCTATAATTGGATGTTATTCTCTGTTCAATAAGAACAGTCACTGTTCTTTGCCATCACTGCCCTTTGCTAGTTACTCTGCATCGCAGTGTTGATGTGTTTGTTCACGACAAAGGATACTGTTCACAAACCATTCACCTTCAAACACAATGAACAAAAAGCAGTGAATCATGCACTTGATCACATACGATGCATCTTAAAAACCTCTTCCGCATCGCCCTCATCACCTTCATCCTCATCATTCCATCACATCCTCACACATCAACATGACCAACTCTTACCTCCCAGCTGCCTTCACCGAGTCCCTCTCCTGGCCTGTTCGCCGAGACGATGCGCCTGAGTCTAAAAGCGATCAGGCCGTCACTCTCGGTATTGTCGGCGGCATTATTCTTTTCTTTATAGTACCGCCTCTCTGGTATTTCATCGCTAGGACCATTCGACTTCGTCGGGCAAGGGCTCGAGATGTTGAGCAGGGTGCTGAGGTGCAGGTCCCCCAGAGACAGTAAACAGTAATAGCACACGCCGGTAGTTCACTCAAAGGTGCCTGTTCAGAACACCAGGGAGCACCTACATGAACACAGCGAATCAGTCAATCATCAGAACATCACATATTCACAGCGCAGTATAAATACCCTTTTCTCCTCATCACTTCACCCTCATCACCCATCCCCAACACATCACCAGAGTATCACCACAATGTCCAACTCTAACCTCCCAGCTTCCCTCTCCTGGCTCGTTCGTCGCAAGGAGGTCGAGGAACTTCCCGATTACAAGACAACGTATCTCATCCTTGGCATCTGCTCTGGTGTTTGGCTCTGCATCGTACTTACTTGGTACATTGTGAGATGTTGTCGGAAGAGAAAGCCCAGAGATGTTGAGCAGGGCACTGAGTCGTCAATAGTTGAGGCTGGTCCTCGCTGACGGTGAGTAGTGAACGCTGGTCGTTTAGCTTTGGGGCGAGTAGATAAAAGAAACGAACAGATTTATTCACCAAACCTTTGTCCAACCGTGAAGTCATGTAAAACTCAAACAGACTGCCGAGTAAACTCTCGTGATGACTCAATATTAAACCTATTCACATCAGGAACTCCGAGGCGAGAGCCTTGACTTCGAAGGTGTGTATTTAGTTAAAGCTGTCTCCATGAAGATAGCATTATCAGGATAGCCGCGCTGATGGTGAACGCAGAGCATTGCCACCATAGGTCTGTCCATCAGATCACTCGTTCTTTGGGAACATCCCCAGAACACTCCTTTGTTCCATGGTCAAGAAGTACACAAGTGGATAAAGTTATCTGCACCTACACAAACTCTCAATATAAGTCGAATATTCCCCAAAATGTAAAGAAAAGGTTCGTACAATTGACTCTAATATATGGGGTCATATCACACTGAATCATAGCCCCGAAAAGATAATAAAATGAAACAAGGCACATCATGGAATCACCAGAGATTTATTCAATGATTTTACCACTCATGACTATCATCTCCTCCTTCAATCTCGCCCTCGCTATCATGTGCTACTTCATCCGCCGCAAACGACATGTCCCCGACGAAGAAGCACCCGAGCTCACTGAGATCAACCAGCCAAATCTTGAACGAGGCATGCTTGTCGAAATCATATCCATTTATCGAGACGGCATCGAAATATACACAAGAGGCAAATCACCCGGCTGTCGACGTTTGTATTGCCATCCTTCACTCCAAGACCCCGAGCAAGCTCACATGTACCTCCACGACGTCCCAATACCTCCTAAAAGATCAATGACAGATCTACGAAGAGAATTATACGCAGGACTACGTCGGGTACAACGAATTTGCAACAATAGCCAACTACCAAAATCACCACGACATGGGCAACCAGTTACAGATCCCACGAATACATAGTCAACTTATCACATCAAATTCCCACAATACATGGACAGCATCGGACCAATCCCACCGTGGACACAAATAGTACAGCTGCATCATTCATCTACATCTAGCATACACCAATCAATACGATTAACAGTCGATTGTATCTTCTCAAATACTTGAATAGCCCGCCGTGACCACCGACCGGTAAAGCTGGCCACATTAATGCGGTCCTGCGCCAATACCCATGTTTATCTATCCCAGAGGTGAATCCTGACCCCTTCCGTAATTTGCCCTAGTAAACTCAAGTTTGAAGAAAAGGTGACGATCCAGTTGTGTTGTATGTAATGACAAAGGAAATGGTTGCGATTCTCGCCTCGCATGTCGTTATGTTGTCAGGTTCAACATTTACTCGTAAATCGGTCGACTACACCGACTGATATAAAAGAAGAGGTTCGCCGACGTTTTCGATTTCGGGGATCGTGCATTTCAAGTCGAACGCTTTGGATAGAACAATTTTGAAGATCTGTCCAGTTAGTCAAGCCCAATAACTAGGGATAAGGTCACTACCTTTTGCACGTTGATGCTGTGACTTGTACTTGAAAAAATTAATGCAGCTCTCATGGCTTTGGCAAACCGTCTCGCCTGTCGTCGTCAGTAAAGCTCGGTTATCCCTCCGGGGGCTCCTAGCGGAGGGCTCTTCCTCGCTGCGCTCGTACCTGATTTGAGATTTCTTCTTGATCTTGGGGAGGAAAGTTGACGAAGTGATCGTACTTCGTACCGACGAGAATTGGAATAGCCGTCTTGTTGAATCCTCGTCCCTGTCGATACCATTCCTTGATGCTATTCAATGTACTCTTGCGGGTAAGATCAAACATGAAGAGAATAGCAACCGCATCGTTGCAAACAAGAGGCAGCATGTTGACAAACTCTCGTTGACCACCAAGATCCCAAATCGAAAAGGTGATTTCCGTGTTACGGATGGAAATTGTCTTTTCCATGAAATTGACACCTAGCGTTTGGATATAATCTTCATCCCAGCTTCCCTCGACGTACTTGACCATCAATGAAGTCTTGCCGATCTGTGCATCACCAACCATCCCAACCTTGATGACAACATGGTTTCGACCGTTGGATGATGGCTCACCGGAACCCTGTCGATAGTCGTTGTAGGCTTGGTGTGCGGGGTTGGACAAGCCACTAGCTGGGCGGGAAATTGGCGGTGCGGTTTGCACGGGAGGAGTATATCTGGTAGAAGGGTCTTCTTGTCGTGGACTTTGAGCTAGCCCTTGGTCGAGGGATGTACTTTGCTGATGATGAAACCCGTTGGGATGGGGAGATTCTTCGATGCCTCCGAGAGTCTCATCATGACCTGGGGCTGGGAGTGGGACTTCTTGGGGAGGTTCATTCATGATGGTCTCCATGGTTGTAGGTTCGGCCGTAGCCGAGGGAATCGTTGAGTCGTCCAGCGTGAAGGTAGTGACGGGGTATCGAGGTTAACGATGTCAAACGGTGAAACGATCAAGCAGGTATCGAGTCGGATTGATGCGAGCGATGGACGAAAGAAAATCGGTAGAGAACGTGGTCGGAGAGAGTGACAGAAGGAGAGATCAGCTTGTCGACAGCATCAAGCTAGTTGACAAGTGATGATATCGTGATGCGCAGCGGGGAGGTCAAGACAAAGCAGCTGAAAGGTGGCGCAGTAGAAAAGCCACCAGAGGGGAACCGTGAGACAAGCCGTTTAGCGTTGAAACTTTCAGCGGCAGAAATTAATTGCGTACACTATTTTCTTCCGGACCTGAATTTGGCGATGCGTTTTGTTTGGAGCAGGGGAGTTCGCTGACGTTTGGAGAGGATGATGGTGGGAGCCTCTTGTTTAGGCCAGAAGCGGGACGGAATTTCAAGGCACCGGGTTGTAGGTAGTACAGACGCCTAAAGTGGAGGGATGGGTTTTAACAGCACAACAGGGGATGAGTATTTGACATGAAATGTTCTGAAAATAGTTCATTTGACTTAATTCCAAGATAAACTTTGCTAGGTCCTGCTTATGCGTGAAATGTTGTGATGATGATGGTGGTGTTTAGCGTAGCGCAGCGCGTCAACGCGTTTAGACAAGTAATTGGCTGAGATTTGCTGCATGGCTAGCTGAAGATTGCGCAATAACTGCGTCGAATCTGATCGTTTATTCCAGCTCATTAGAATCGTCAGTATTTGTAATGTCAATAGCAACCATTGTTATTGTGTAACAGAAGAGCATACGGTAGATGCAAGACAGCTGGCAGCTAAACAACAATGATTCAAGTCAAACACCCCACGTTGACACATCTCCGATTGGATCAGTGTTCCTCCATGTCTTGTATAATTACCGACCAAAGTCATGTCTTGATTGCAATCACATTCCATACTTGGGTACAGAGTAGAATTGGTCGTAGAATTGGTCGTAGAATTGCTGTAATGCATCAACTTCATGATGCTGACTAAGTTGGCTTCCCTCCGATCCACTCGGCCCATCTCCGCATGATGCCGACAAAGCTTGAACTCTGATATCACCATCCACATCATCACAATGGCCTCAATTTCTCGGTCTCTACGCGCTGTAGCCCCTCTGGCTAGGGGTATTGCGCCTCGCGCATCTATCCGCACACCAATTCGAGCTTTCTCTTCCACCAAACTGAGTATGTGCCCAACCAATACAGTGACGTCCACTCACAAAACAGGCCTCGCTCGAAGATACACCAAAGACCACGAATGGATCGATCTCTCGGCCGATAAGAAGCATGGTTTCGTTGGAATCTCCGAATACGCCGCCGAACAACTTGGAGATGTAGTCTACGTCGAATTACCCGAAGCTGGAACATGGGTCGAGCAAGGAGATGCTGTCGGAGCTGTCGAGTCTGTCAAGTCTGCTAGCGACATTAACGCTCCTGTTCGTCTACGAGTCCTACAAGTCAACGACAACCTCGAGGAGAAGCCTTCAACTATCAACAAGGTCCCTGAGGACGACAGCGCTGGTGGTGGTTGGATCGCAAAGGTCGAGGTTGATGAGGAGGGTGCGAAACAATTTGAGAAACTATTGGATGCCGAGGCCTACAAGACTTTTGCTGGAGCTGAATAGAATACAAGGGTATTGATCATCTGCATATACAGTCCTCCATTCGACTGTCATACGCTACTTGACTGTCTCCGGGACTTGCCGGAGCCTAGTGATTTCATCAAGAATACTACCGCCTCCCCGCTCAACCAATGCGCTGGCCAACTTCCTCCCAAACTTGTCTGCCTCCTCATGTGTCTTGACAGGTTCTGTTATGTCGGAGTCAACACCATGGTCACCACGAAGGTTAACGACTGTAGCCTTCATATGTAACTTGTCGTCAACCCATTTAGTCTCAACACCAATAGGAACACTGCAGCCACCTTCGAGTGCCCTCATGAGTGCTCGCTCCGCCTCACAGGCAAGAGCCGTTTGTTCGTTCTCGATCGTCTTGAGCAACTGAATGACCTTTTCGTCATCCGCTCGGCATTCAACTCCAAGCGCCCCTTGACCAACAGCATGAAGAATACCGCCATTGTCAGACTCCAGAAACTGTGTAATGTGGTCTCCGAGGTCCATACGCTGGAGACCTGCCGCAGCGAGAATGATGCCGGTCAAGTCGGGATCCTCCTCAAGCTTTCGTAGTCGGGTCTGGATGTTTCCTCGGTGATCCTTGAACTTGAGTGTCGGGTAACGTCGAATCAATTGAGCAATTCGCCGAACACTGCTGGTGCCGATGATACTCCCGTCCGGCAGATCAGCCAGAGTCTTCCAGCCGTGCTTGTCCTGCAATTCCTTCTTGATCACGAGTGTATCTCTCGGGTCCTCGCGGGACGTGACACATCCGAGAACGCAACCCTCGGGGAGAACAGTCGGCATGTCTTTGAGCGAATGAACAACAATGTCGAGTTCCTTGTTGACGAGCTTTTCCTCCAGCTGAGAAGTCCAGAGACCTTTTCCGCCAAAGTTGTAGAGAGCTGTGTTCTGGTCACGATCGCCAGTCGTTGTCATGCTGTGAATGTTGAATTCATGATCGGGAAAGTTTTTCTTCAGCGCATCGACGACGATTTGAGTTTGAGCCAGCGCAAGAGGTGACTTTCGCGTACCGACGTTTACGACGCCTTTGCTTTGAGTTTCGGCCATGATTGTTGATTGATGAGTGTAGGATGACGACTCGTACCATGGAGGGGCAAGCTCTTTTCCTCCAACGATGGTGGGGCAATTGTACAGTGCGGGGTATAGACAGTTGCAGTGGGTAAGTTCATGATGTAAATGTGGATGTATCGTGATCTCGAATATGACCCGATTATATCGCCGAGTCTGCTTGAATGGTGTACTTAGTGTGACTGTCAAAGTAGACAATAACCTTACTAGCATGGGATGGCTTGTATGAGAGTTGCGGACGAATGACTACCGGCCGTTGAACAACGCCGTGATAGTAACGGATGGTCGGGAGACGAAGACCAAGATACAGACAAACGAAAAGGACAAGATGATTGTATAACAGAAACGAAATGGTCAACTATATAAGAAGAGGCAACTAGCAGTCCAGTCTGGCCATCATCAACACTCGTTAATATGAAGTTTCAACTTACTATCCTTACTCTGGCTGTTCTAGCCCTTGCAAAGCCTCAGGCTCCTCCTGATCCAACCCCAGCTCCCCCAGACCCTGATCCAACACCCCCTTCAACTTCTGAGCAGCCCGCACCTCCTCCTGTCCCTCCTCCGGCCGATCCCCCGGCCGACCCTCCGGCTGAACCATCTCAACCCCCACCTCCGCCGCCTCCTCCGTCTCAGCCTGACCCGTCGCCTCCTCCATCCGGTCCAGCTCCTGTTCCTCCCCCAGCTACTCCGGCACCTGCTCCCCCTCCGGACCCAAGTCCACCACCTCCGAGTTCAACTGCTTCACCTCCCGAAGGACCAATCTGTGAATGCGGATACACTTACTGTTCCTCAGTCCTCAAGGACATGGGTATGTCCGCCAAACCCCCAATGGTCAAGACTAACAGCTGCAGACAAACCATGGAATGATGCCCAACTCTCCGAGGCATACTGCACTACCCCTAATGCAAACTGCGACGGTGAAACACCAGCTAGCAGCATAGACAGCGCTCTGTTCATCTGTCTATGTGACCAGCCGAGTCAAAAAATTGGAAACCATGTTGAACTTCTCTGCGGTTGTGACACATGTCTTGTTGTCAAGCCTGACTTTAGAGGAAGATGCAAGAGTCCATGTCGAGCTGGAGGCTCCAAGGATGACGGGAAGGGCGATGGGAAGGGTAATAAGGTCAGAGGAACTAATCGATTGGGGTTCTGGATGTAGGTAATCGTGGAGGAAGTCACTCATTTGTTTTGTTTGTTAGATCCAAATTGACCCATTGCTATTGACTTGATGTCTGCCAGATGTTCGTATTTGCAGTCGCTTAAGAGTTGATAAACTGAAAGACGAGCGCAGCGAGACAGAGCCCCCGGAGGGATCTCACACGCTTCCAAAGTCGAATGTTACCAGTGAATCAGATCTCTTCACACCTGCACCAAGTGACATCTGAAACAAAATGTATGATCCAAACATCTGCCACGAATGCAGCTCGAGATCCTCCCGGCTTACACATCAAGTGGATCATGCTCTCTTCCACGAGCATCCATCAGTGGTGAATGCAGATCTAGAAGCTCACGCATCGGCCGCCCCGGGTACGTGACCCCGGCCCGCCCCACACAAAAGCCGGCGCTACACGGGGTTAAGTGCCGAGAATGGACGGCTAGGCCCGTTAGTCTGACGTCAGTAGCAGCAAGAGCCGAACGGAAGAGTTTGTCAATGCTGCTGTGAACGGTAGAGAATTGGTCCGACTGCAAGGGTCCAAGCGTGGAGAAGTGAGACGTCGGCATTTGGTATAAAGGTGAGTGCGTCATCCATCAATGTTCATGTCTGTATACCGTTTCATCTCGTAACAATTCATCTCAGCATATACCCATCAACATATACCAATTTCACACCAGATACCCAATTCATACACAATGGCTCCCAAGGTTCTCGTCGTTCTCACCAGCCAGTCCAAGATGAACAATGGACACCCTACCGGCTGGTACCTGGTAAGTCACTACTCACTCAACACAATCTCTCAATACTGACCCAACTCTCAGCCCGAACTCGCCCACCCCTACTATGACCTCGTCAACAAGGGCGTCGAGATCGTTGTCGCCTCTCCCGCCGGCGGTGAAGCTCCCCTCGACCAAGCCTCCGTCGAGATGTTCAAGGGCGACGAGGAGTCCGTAAAGTTCCTCAACGAGAAGAAGCAACTCTGGGAACAAACCACCCCCCTCAAGGAATTCCTCGGCAAGGCCTCCGAGTTCGACGCCATCTTCTACCCCGGCGGCCACGGCCCCATGTTCGACCTTGTCAACGATGAGACCTCCATCAAGCTCATCGAGGAGTTCTACAAGGCCGGAAAGCCCGTCGCCGCAGTATGCCACGGCCCCATTGTTTTCGTCAACGTCAAGGTCGATGGAAAGCCCCTTCTCGAGGGCCGTGAAGCTACCGGTTTCAGCAACTCTGAAGAGGAGGCTGTCAAGTTGACCAGCGCCATGCCCGTTCTTCTCGAGGATGAGATTAAGCGTGTTGGTGGAAAGTACGTCAAGGCTGACGACTGGGCTGAGAAGCTGGCTGTTGATGGACAAGTCATTACTGGACAGAACCCTGCTTCTGCCCACGCTGTTGGAAAGGCCATTCTCAAGGCCATTGGCGCTTAATTAGATCATGATACCACGTTAATGCAATGAGACAATGTCCAAAGTTGACATACTATACCTTGTTGTTCCCTCCGGGGGCTCCTAGCGGAGGGCTCTTCCTCGCTGCGCTCGTGTGACTTGAGTGACACCGTGAATAGGTGTAAGCTTATGTATCGCTATCATATTGTTCTCAGCTCAGAATGCCAGCCTTGTCACTGCCTTTAGACCTCTTCAGATGCAGCTTTTAGGTGTACATGCACAATACTCATAGACAGACGAGTGATAAGTCACTGGTCATTACATTACTACTTAATCCCTCTTGAAAACCTTCTCAAACCCAGTCAAAGTGAACCGGTAATGCACCTTATTCTCCTTCACACGCTCAACAGCCTCAGCGCATCCCTTCTCCGAGATATCAATCGTCTCGACCCAAGCAACGATATTCTTCTCAGCAGCCAACTTGAGCATAGCATCCATCTCCTGATGGTTACCGAGATGACTTCCCGTGATCTTACCAGCGTTGCCAGCAAATGTCCCAGCAGTCATCTGAGGAAGCGGCTCATCAGGGATACCGACGTTATGAAACTCTCCTCCAATGTTGAGCGTAGACATGTAAGCGCTCATGTCGAACTTGTGTGTCATGTCGGCGCAGTTGAGGATAAAGTCGAACGTGAACTTGTACTTGTCGGCCCAATTCTCATCAGTTGTGACGATGACTTCCTTTGCGCCGAGTTTCTTTGCATCTTCCACCTTTGAGGGAGAGTGTGTCATGGCGTAGACTTCAGCGCCGAGTGCTTTTGCCCATTGAATGCCCATGTGTCCGAGACCGCCGATACCAACGATGGCAACAGTCTTTCCAGGACCGACATTGGCTCTTACGAGGGGAGAGTAAGTGGTGATGCCGGCGCAGAGAAGAGGAGCAACCTGCTCAGACTTGAGAGCATCGGGGATTTTAAAGGTGAAGTACTCGTGAGCACGGATATGCGATGCAAAACCGCCATGAGCGACACTTCCATCAGGATAAGTGCAGTTGTACGTGTCCACCATATCAGGGCAGTAGTTTTCGTTCTTGTTCTTGCAGAGTTTGCATTCAAGACACGAAGCGACTTGAGCACCGACGCCAACACGGTCTCCGACTTTGATGTCCTTGACGTTGTCGCCTACACGGACAGCTTTGCCGACGACTTCATGGCCGACGCAGAGAGGACCTTCAAAGTCGCCCCAGCCGCCAGTGACGGTGTGAACGTCTGAGCCGCAGACACCGCAGGCTTCAATCTCGACGTCGATATCGCGATCTCCCCAGGTTTTGGGCTTGAGGGTTTGTTTTTGGAACTTGTTCCATGATTTGGGGCTGTCGACGCAGAAGCCTTCAAAAGTATCGGGGTATCCCATGACGGTGATTGGCGATGAATTAACAAATAAATGATTGATGGTATCTATCAAGGTTCTCTATTCACAGTGTTTATATCCTCTCCTCTCTCTCTCCTTGCCTTCTCTATCCTCTGCCCTCTGTTCTCTGTAATGACGTCTTGAGTTGAATGTCTATGACGCTCCGCGATAAAAGCTCCGGCGATGTTTGCATTGACAAAACCGCTTATTCTCCATTCGTAGTCTAAATCGGGTAAGCTTCTCGAGGTTCCTCCAATCGAGATGACATTCTCAGTAAAGTTGGAGATAAGGGACGCCTTGTTAAACCGTGGGTCAAATGACGTAGACGAACGATTGGCGAGAGATTACGTTGCAATGAGATTGAGTAGTATTGGGACTACGTGATAATTCCGATTAACCTGATAATACATACTCTTCGATGAGAGGGTAAATTGACTCGTAGAGGCTGCATCTCTGATCCAACGCTGTTTGGTCGATGATTGAAGGTCCTGATGTTTGTGTCTGTCCGACATCTCCCAGATTTGCAACATATCGAGATCCAACGGGCCAACCTGGTCCAGCTTGCGGGTTTCTGACAAATCTCCCCACAACTCCTCGAAGATACTCCGCAAATGTGTAGAGTTGTGGTGACATTGTGTCAAATGTTGGTGAACTAAACAGTAGAAGGACGTCTGAGCCATGAAACTTGCCAAGCCAAGAGTATCTGTCGTCTAAAAGACTTGTGACTGAGGCATTGAAGTAGAATCTCCAGGTTGGATTGATGGAAGCTGATATGTTGGCTAGGATGGCTTGGGGCTGGATGTGTTAGCATGTGAAGTCGGAAGCATGTGGACTTACACATTGCCAGACAAAGTCTGTGTAGATTGCAGCAGCAATGTCGAAGTTGGTCTTGAGCCTCGGGTCGTAACCCTTGAGAATTTGCTTCTGTTGGGTTGCGTTGGCCAATGGCTCAGAAAGATACGCCCCAAAGAATGTCTCGAGCGATATGTTTCTGTTGATCAGTCCTCGGCCCTCTTCAGCAACAGTTCCCATAAGCACAGGAACTCTTGCAATATCACCGTCTCGCCATCTCTCGGCCCTTCCACTCAAAATAGTGGCATTGTCAGTTATTGGCAGAAATGCGCTTCCCACTTTGCCCATGGCGTTGATGAGGGTGTCTGCCGGAACATCTCGCATACACTGCAGCTGGTCTGGTCCTTGACATCCAACTACAGAGGTCAAGTTGTCCCAGTATGAGGTATCTCGATGACTGGCCGTACTGCCGAGGTACCCAACAGACATTTGACCAGAAAACATCATTGCGGCGCGGAATGGAGGGGATGTGTATCTGTTGACGTGTATATCGACAGACATGGCGCCAGCAGATTCACCCCAGATGGTGACTTTGTCTGGATCACCACCAAAGGCGCGCGCATTCCGTTGGACCCACTCCATAGCGAGCTGTTGATCATAAATGCCGAGGTTGATCTCATCTGTAGATATGTCTGGGGAGTTTGGGAACCCAAAGGCTACATCGTTAGTCAAGCTCAGAGACCGAGAGTTGACTCACCATTTGTTCTGTAGTTAAAAGTAAAGACGACAATGTTTTCATATGCTGCAAAGCCGCTCAGATCGATTTCCCCATTGCCCTGCTGCCATCCGCCACCGCTGATGAACAATACCACAGCCCGTGAAGGATGAGGGTCTGCTGGAGCAAAAGCATTGATAAAGAGACAGTCTTCACTCTCGCGGGATGCTGTGTTGAACAGTCCTTTGAGAAGATCGATCTCCGGGGCGAGTTCTACAAAGTTAGCTTCGCTTCATTGACGGTAGACTGAACTCACCACTTTCGACAAAGAGCTGCCTACAAGATGGCCCAAACCTGGTCGCATTCAACGGCCTCGTCCATGGTCCAGGCTTCTCAGCTCGACTGAAGCGCTGCGGCTTGGCGGCATAGGGAATACCGAGAAATTTATTCACAGGCGAGGCAGCAGGAAGAGTTGTAGTGAGACCAAAGATTGGACCTGAGTCCAGAGTAGCTGTTGGAGTTTCAGCTCCGACGTAGATTGGAAGCAAGAGTCGTGACAATGTGAGAGGCTTCATGATTGCAAGGGCATTCGAAACGGATTTGCCGTAGCTGGGAGTGTCATTTTAAATACTCGACAGACGATGCTTGGTTTGAATGGTTCATGATGAAATTTACATCGATGTGCAGAGCCGTATTGCTCGGGTTCATGGTCGTCGACGTGGAATACGACGAATGCGAGATCGTCAACGCTAGTCGCGCAACATGCGACATGCATCTCAACGATCAAGTCTGACCCTCATGCAACAGCGCGAGGAATGCATCTCATCCGGCGCTGTCGGTGATCTCGAACGGCATTAGGACGCACAAACAGGGCAAAAGCATATCAATTACTTGAATCAAGTACAAACAAAATCACTCTCCCGCTTCACGTCGCTCTCCTCTCACCCTTTGCCGCATCCAAAGATCTCTGCTTCTTCTCATCATTCGTATCCTTCGCAAAACTCGCAACATGCTCAGGCACATCAACCCTGTTATACGGACCCGGAATCGGCTCCCCAATCGTCTGATACACAGGCAACACACCCGTCCACGTCGAATTCACCAGACTCTCATTCTCCAAATCACTCTTATCATCCGTCGTAGATCCCGCACTAATCTTGGCACTTGCCGAAGTGATCTTCACCTTTAGAATATTCGTACTCTGCATCTCCGACGCCAACGGAGGCTGTCGCGTATGTTTCCAACGATCAGTCACAACACTATTGCTGATGAGTTCCATCGCATATAACTTCTCTTCATCTGATTTAACAGTGGTCGCGTATCCGTAAAGAACAGCAGATCGATAGTTGTAATTGTGAGAATACGTCGCCAGAGTCAAGACGAGTCCATCAACGTGAGATGCAGCAACACAAACAGGCATTCCTTGAATCTCTTCTCCGTCAACTGTAGATGTCTGAGCCAAATTCATGATCCTCGACGATACATATCCGTGGAGATACAGTTCAAGGGGATCGCGTAGGCTTGAACTTGGTCGATCAAACGATCCCAGTTGTCCTATCATAGGCAACACAACCGGAAATGGTTGAGAAGGTGTATTGAAAGATATATGAAGAATTGGACATGTATTGACGATACTATGAACAGTCTCGAGGTCATAAACCCCGTGAACTTTGTACCGTTTGACGGTATTCGTAGAGTCTTTTGGGTACTGAAGGTTATGACGGCCCATTTTGATGTCAATGATGATTACAATTACTACAATACGATAGGACATTCACTTATATATCTATCACAGGCTAGAACTGCCTTGAAAGGTAATTATTCGCGTGATAAGACTCCTTTAGCTGATGCTCGGACCGGAAAAACTTAGCAACCCCACCTCCACATCTTGATCGTGGCCACACTCACCATCATCAAGATACCCCGCGACATCAAAGTCGCATCAAATCACCATGGTTCTTCAAGATCTCGGCCGTCGCATTAACGCGGCGGTCACAAACCTGACCCGAGAGCAAAATCTCGATGAAAAGGTGCGTCGCCCACTCCTCTGTCTTCGTCGCTAACAATCCAGGCTTTCGATGGTATGCTCAAGGAGATTTGCGCCGCTCTCCTCGAAGCAGACGTCAATGTACGACTCGTCGGCCAACTACGGAAATCCATCAAGTCGACAGTCAACTTTAAAGAACTCCCCCCCGCCGTAAACAAGAAACGCCTCATCCAAAAAGCCGTCTTCGATGAACTCGTCAAACTCGTCGATCCCCACGCCGAACCCTTCCGACCGAAGAAGGGAAAGAGCAATGTCATCATGTTTGTTGGTCTCCAGGGTGCAGGAAAGACAACGACATGTACAAAGCTCGCGCGACATTATCAGTCCAGAGGTTTCAAGGCTTGTCTGGTTTGTGCTGATACGTTCAGAGCTGGTGCTTTTGATCAGTTGAAGCAGAATGCTACAAAAGCCAAGATTCCCTACTATGGTTCTCTCACAGAAACGGATCCTGCCGAAGTTGCGAGAGCTGGTGTTGATCAATTCAAGAAGGAGAGGTTTGAGGTCATCATTGTTGATACGTCTGGTCGTCATCGACAGGAATCTGCTCTCTTCCAGGAGATGGTGGATATTCAAGAAGCCATTAAACCAGACGAGACTATCATGGTTCTTGATGCTTCGATCGGTCAACAAGCGGAATCACAAGCCAAGGCTTTCAAGGAGGCGGCTGACTTTGGAGCCATCATCATCACCAAGACGGACGGTCACGCGCACGGCGGTGGTGCTATTTCTGCAGTCGCTGCGACACACACTCCAATTGTCTTTATCGGTACTGGTGAACATATGCTTGACTTTGAGAAGTTTGCTCCTCAACAATTCGTTCAAAAGCTGCTTGGTATGGGAGATATGGCTGGATTGATGGAGCACGTGCAGAGTTTGAACCTGAACCAAAAGGACACCATCAAACACATCCAGGAGGGTATCTTTACGGTGCGCGATTTGAGGGATCAACTCTCCAACATTATGAAGATGGGTCCTCTATCAAAAATGGCTGGTATGATTCCTGGTATGAGCAACATGATGCAGGGCATGGACGATGAAGAAGGCGGCGCCAAACTCAAGCGAATGATCTACATCTGCGACTCAATGACCGACAAGGAACTCGACTCGGACGGCAAGATTCTTATCGAACAACCAACTCGAATGACACGGATTGCACGAGGATCAGGAACATCAGTACGCGAAGTGGAGGACCTCCTAACCCAACAACGAATGATGGCAGGCATGGCAAAGAAGATGGGAGGAAACATGAAGAACATGCAACGAGCACAGCAAGCCATGGGAGGAGGTAACAAGGCACAACAATTAGCGGCCATGCAAAAGAGGTTACAGAGCATGGGAGGTGCAGGCGGTGCAGGAGGTATGCCTGATATGGGTAGCTTGATGAAGATGCTTGGTGGAGGTGGCGGAGGTATGCCTGGTGGTATGGATATGCAGGCTATGATGAGGCAGATGGGTATGGGTGGTGGTGGCATGCCTGGGATGCCTGGGATGCCGCCTGGAGGTGGTAGAGGTAGAAGGTGAGCATGTCGTTGAATGGAAGTGTCATTCAGTCGTGATTTGTCCCTGTCGATCAATACGCATGTCTTAGATTTGAAGATACCATAACCTCAGCAAGAAACTTCCTGACCTTATCTAGGTGTCAAACAATTAGTAAATATGTACCAAGCTTACCTAAATCATAGAAGAGGTCTTGAGCTTTCTTGCTACCCTAGCCTGATGATGGAGCTGGGTTGTGACTCGGTCTGCATAGCCTCATCCTGAAGGATTGCACCGTGCACTATGTTTGAGGCTGATCGCCTTTCAAGTAATTGCCGGTTGTTATTCATATCCATGTCGGCAATCAATTCTACACAGCCTGCTCCTGCAGGATGCGATGTATCGGCTGTAGATAGTCGTAAATGATAAATGCCCTCTACCCCGACATCACTGCACACTATATCTCTATCCAACATGAAGTACAATGCATTGCTCGTCGCTGCAGCTGCAGCAGAACCTCTCACTATAAAACTCGAAAGTCGTTCTCACAGCCTCAATCTGTCAAATTGGTGGAACGTGACAGACTTCCAATGGTACGGAAAAGTCTCTGTAGGAACACCACCTCAAGAATTGTAAGTCATCCGTCCGATTGACGACCTAGCTAACAACTCAGTAACCTTCTCATCGACACCGGCTCAACAGATCTTGTCATCCCAAAGAAAGGATGTTCGACATGCGATGATCACGCCTCGTTCGACCCTCAAAAGTCCGAGACTTATTCTGACAAGCCGGGATACAAGTTTGTGGCTAGTTATGATACTGCTGGGGATGCTCAGCCGTACACGAAGCCTTTGTCGACGGAGGGCAAGATTATCACAGATACGGTGACTATTGGGGGCCTCAGTGCAGAGAATCAGACTTTCTTCCTTGGTGGTGACTTTCCAAAGGAACTGGGCAAAGATCCAATGGGTCCCAATATTGACGGCATCTTTGGGATCGGTCCTCCGGGGTCATCTGTGTTCAGCGCTCTCAACAAGACTTTCACGCCGACGTTTTGGAACCTCGTCAAGTCGGAGCAGCTCGATCCTGTTTTCTCGCTGTTTCTCAACACTGGGAATGACAGCATTGGGGAAATGACACTCGGTGGTGTTGACTCTTCGAAATATGAGGGCGAATTGACAAAAGTCCCTTTCAACGAGACTGTTGTTGCTTTGGGGGGCAGCTGGTATATGGACAACCCTGCCTACTACGTCAACAAGGCTATCACTCCATCTCTTGAAAATGCAACAAGTCTTCAATCTGTGGCACATCTTGACACTGGTACTGCATATATCATGGCTCCAGATCATCAGACTGCGAAGGACATGTACGCAGCCATTAGTCCGGAGATCATACTTCTCGACAAACTCGGTGTCTGGGGAGGTCCTTGCGATGTAGTCAAGAAGCTTGAACCGGAACTGACATTCACCGTTGGATCTGGTAACAGATTAGTCAATTTGGCAATGCCAAAGGATGCATTCAATCTTGGAGAGCACCCCTCTCATCCCGGACAATGCCAGACTGTCATTCTTCACGCCCCAAAGCCAATTAGTGATCTTGCAGCTGTTTGGATCTTGGGAAGTCCAGTTCTCAAAGGCTACTACACTGTTTGGGACGGGAAGAATCTGGAGTTGGGGGTGGGACGCCTCAAGGAGGAGCATAGAGAGCCTGTGACGCCGGGGACTTCGATTGCGACAACTCTGACGCCTTGTTGGGCGTTGATAGCCGCATTTGCGTTGATGTAGCTGTAGGATTTTCCCGACCTTCACCTAGGTGTCAAATTGTTAGTCTAGGTCTACTAAGCCTATACTAAATTTACCTAAACTCTTCATTGTTGAGGAGAGATCTGTTTACCGCTTTGTTCAAGAGACTTATTGTTGTCATACCAAGATAGATTTTGTCAAGAGTCTTGGTTCCTGACGTATACTGAGATTGGATCCGGGATGTTGCATTGACAAACCATGGTTCGTTCCGTGTCACCCTTACAAGAATTGCTTTGTTACCTGCCGCTCCTCTGGTCAGGTCCCGGGCATCGGGAAGACAAGTTGGTTGTGGTCAGGAGATCCCATTTGGTCGTTGGGGCACAATCAACAGATGGATATCAACAGACATGCGGTTGGTGTTGTATTGCTTGTGCTCCACGTGGGCGATAGAGGCGTCAGCCTACTGCACATGCTTCTTGACCTCTCGATCAACTCCAAGCCACAGCATATCCGGTCGACTGTAGTGCCCACAGACATCCACGAAACTCTTACACCGTAAGATTTCATCCAAATCAAGTACGGCATACAATATTCCCTCCTCGCATTGAGGCATGTCGTCGGTGAGAATCCTCCCATCAGGTCCAAAAATTGCAGAGCTACCTCCTCCTGGAGTACTCATGACAGCGCCCCCCGTCGTGCTCATGAGGCTTATTCCCTGTTCGCTGATGACGGATGTCGCATGAAGTACAAAGGCTTGTGACTCCATTGCGTATGTTTGAGATAATGTACGGGCGCCTGTTCGTTAGTGACTTGCACAGAACCGATGTGAATGAACGAATGTCTTACCTTCTCTCGACATGGACCACAATTCCTTTTTGTCCTTGTATGGATGCAATGGCGGCCATGCAGCAACGTGGATCTGCTCGCGGTGACTGTAGAGATAATATTTGAGTAGGGGCTGAATATGTTCCCAGCAAGAGAGTGCTCCGACACGGCCGACACGCGTATCAACAACGCTTGTGAGGGCATCGCCAGAAGCATCACCAAAGATTGTTCTCTCCATGTGGGTAGCTTTGATCTTCCTTCGAAGTGCAAGCAGCTTGCCGTCAGAGTCGATGATGGCCTGTGAGATGTACAGAGTGTTGTGGAAGTTTTCCGAGAACCCAAGGACGACTGTCATGTCGTTGTCGGCCGCGCATTGCTGGATTCTTGCCATCTCTGGGCCATCGGCGCGCATCGAGTTTTTGATGTACCGGCTCGCAAGATCTGTATCAACTGGTCGCGCCCTTTGCCGTCAGTACTGAAATAAGCGCCATGCATATAACTTACCAGATCCAAGCAGGATATCCTGTAACCCAACACTCAGGGAAAGCCAGCATCTCAGCACCCCCTTTGGCTGCCTCGACGATCAAAGCACATGTCTTGTCGACTGAACCCTGCAAGTCAAGCCATTTGGGTTCAGCTTGTGTGACTGCAACTCTGACTTGATGTCGAGTGTCCTCTGAGTCTGCGATTCCCAGCTTTGCCATTGTCAGAAGAGTCTTGTGCAGTCGTTGCAACTGATGAGTGTTTGAGTGAAAGAGGGTTGTTGTAAAGTGCCAGCACAAACCATTTAAGGCACGCAACATCAATCCCAGACACATCAAATACATTGACCCTGTCATCGAATCAGCTTCGTATCAACGGCGGAATCTTGACATCCGCCGCTAATCACTATCGGCTTCCCCGCAAATTCAATCTCCACCTCCCCGCGATCTAGGTGTTATCAGCGGCGGCTCTTTTACATCCGCCGCTAAAGGGTGGAGCATCGCTGCTCATAACCAGATACCGATAGATACTGTAATCAATCCCTTTCCGAGCTCGTTTCGGGAGTGTTCCGCTAGCCTGTAGCTGTCAATTGATATGAACTTCACTTGACATAAATGGACCATGGGGTACCATTGTAGCCCAGCACCTCTCAGCGTCACTCACATCGCAATGGCTTTTGGCGTCCTTGAAAGCAATACTTCTGAGCAACCCTCTGGGACCGTCTTCCTTGAAGACTCTCAAGATGGCATGCACACAATCTTAGTACCATCACCCTCAAACTCACCCAATGATCCCCTCAACATGTCCCGAATCCGCAAGGAGCTATACTTCTTGACTCTCCTCTTTGGTGCCTGCGTAACTGGCGCTCTTGGTCCTGTCCTTGTCCCAGCTTTCGGCATCATCTCACAAACCTTCCAAACACCACTCTCCAATGTGGCCCTACTCAATGGATCACTCATCCTGGGCCTGGGCGTAAGCTCTTATTTCTCGGCAGTCATATCACATCTCTGGGGTCGTAGGATGATCTTCATATTTACTTCGATCCTTCTGGTAGTCTCCAACATCTGGGCGGCTGTGTCTCAAGGTTACGAGTCACTTCTGGCAGCTCGTGTATTCCAAGGTTTGGCCATGGGACCTTGCTTTTCTCTGGCCGGTACATCTTGTGTGAACGACGTCTTCTTTCTTCACCAAAGAGGTCGAAGGGTCGGTCTATGGAACTTTGCTGTCATTGTCTCCGTCAATATCGCCCCTGTCATCAGTGGATATCTCATTGTTGACATGGGTTGGCGATGGGCTTTTTGGTTCCTTGCTGTTGCTTTCGCCGTGGGATTGATCATGGTCGTTTTCCTCCTCCCTGAGACAAAATGGGACAGGGACGAAGTAACATCGTGTGTTGCTGGAAATGAAAAGACGTCCGATGAAAAGGCTACACCCCAAGATGTCGAGACCTTGGTCACTCCCCCAACATGGAAGAAGATCGTTGGAGTACAACATCTCCAATTCGCAAGCGCAAAAGAACTATTGCCCAGTCTTGTCAGCCCTGTTCTTATGCTTCGGCATCCTGTTGTCATTTGGGGTTGCATCATGTGGTCAATCACCTTCACCTGGGTCATTGTTCTTGGTACTGTAGCTGACCAAATCTTTGGCGCTCCACCATACAGCCTCGACCCAACTCAGGTCGGACTCGTCATTGGTGTAGCTCCCCTTGTTGGATCTGCTCTGGGAACATTGATCTCTGGTTGGATGTCTGATCTTGCCGCTCACTACATGTCCGCATTCAATGGCGGTCTGTACGAGCCGGAGTTCCGACTTGTTGTCATTGTACCGTCTGCAATCACCATGGCTGTAGGAGCCTTTGGTCTTGGGGATGCGATTGAACACGCCAAATCCACCATGGTTTGTTGCATCTTTCTGGCATTGATCAACTTTGGGGTCGGTGCAGGCTGTACAGGTATCGTCACGTATACCAATGATGTCTGTATGGATCGAGCAGGTAACGCATTCGGTTTGGCAATGGTACGTCTTCCTGCTTCAAGGGTCAGCGCTAACTGTCACAGCTTATCAAAAGTTCTTTTGCGTTTGGCCTCACCTTTATGCTCAACGATTTCTATGCCACAAAAGGACCGATGGTATTCTTTAGTACCTGGGGAGGTTTGACTTTGGGTATCTGTCTGACCACTGTTCCACTATATGTATTTGGAAAGCGAATTCGAAGTTGGATTGGTCAGCACTGATCCGGCGGTGATAGTCGCTGGGTATGGTAGACTTTCTGGACTCAATATCTAGCTGGAAGTAATTAATCCGGATCAATTGAGCTTGCATTTCCATTTAGTCGCTTTCGTGAAATACCCATTCTCCCGTAGGCGTTGACAGGTCAATGGTATCCAAATTGAGAGGCTCTTCAAGATTGGCAAACAACATACCCCAGTCAAGAGAATCATTGAAGGTATCCTCGACTTGGGGGGTGGCAGTCTCCTGTGTCGTGGCCATTCCGAGGGGAACACTGTGCCTCATAGGCAACGCCGAAACAACCTTCCATCTGTGGGCCAGCTCTTTGAGGAGCAAAAGACCCCGATTCGCCCTCGGCCATCTCATCTTGTCCAATGCGTCAACGCAAACTCGGAACCGATGCACCGATTGGCTGCGAATGGTCGAGTTCGTTGACGTCGCATTCAGCAACAGACTCACGGCAGCTGTAAGAACACAGTGCACCGCAAAGAACGGGGCATTCTCCATCTTGGCTTCTTTGTCGTATTGTTGGATCAATCTGACCAGGGCATGTGCAGAGGTCATGTTTGTTCTGGTGGATAATTGATGGGCGGCACTCCCTCTGGGTTCCCTAAGATACGGCCGATGTATCAGAAGGAGAGACATGTTGTAGACCATATGAAGTAGGATGACTTGGGGGTTCATATTGTTCTTTCGAAGTTCAAGACCGCGGCCCATTTGGCGGAAGAAGGTCATGTGATGATCTCGGGCTTCCGAGAGAAGTTGATGTCGTTCGAAAGGCTCAAGTTCACCAAACTCGAACGAGTAGCTGAACAGTTAGTCCTAAACTTCATCCATACAGGGCACTCACATCTTGTCCATATATCGGTCGTGAATAAACCACATCTGGCAGTGGGCATCAAATACGGTATCCTTTGTCGTGGGGCTACTGCATGCTTTGAGGTATGGTGTCGCTCGAACTCTCCGCCAAGGAATCATGCAATTTCGTCCGAGCATCGAGGTGGAAATTCTAGAGATGTAAGTATCCATCCGTTCTTTGGCGAAGACCTACCTGTCCATCAGAAAGACCGACCAGAACGTCTGTACTCGTACGCTCTTCTCATCAATTGAGCCCGAAGGCGGCCCAACTGGTATCTGCATGACATTTTCAAGAGAGCTCACATGGAGTCCGAGATGAACTATCAGACTCGCAGCCATGCCTGTGATGTCAGTCTTTTGTCAGATGACCGAGGGATACGTACAGTTATACAGCCATGCATTGTTCTCATTTTCCAGTGCCAGCTCACGCCAAGTCAATATCGCCAGAGCCTGTACCGTCACAATATTGGGACTTGTACGGCAACACCTCATCACGATAGCCTCAGCTCGGTCAGCATAAATCTGCCCTTTCTGTGAATCGGCGAGGAGACTTGCTGCTGCCAGGACAGACGCCTGTAACAGCTCACTGTCAAGAGTCTTTTGAGGCGCTTCGAGAGTATCAATCACTTGCGGAGGTACGAAATGGTGGACTGGGTTGATGTGCTGTCGGAATAAGTCGAGCAGTACTTGAACACTCTCCGTTTCCAGCTCTGGACTGGTGGGATCGGTCTTGGTAGCCTCGATGCCATGGTTAGTAACAGGGAAGCAGAAGCTGCCAGACGGACCAAGAAAGGATGTCTCTCCGCTATCATGAAGGTTCATCCGCCACATCATTGAGCTCACGTCATTAATAGCAGAGCTTTCGCCGTCATCCGCCTCGGTGTGCATCGAAGGACCGTCATCTTCGAGGCTGCTCGATGCAAAATCTGGAAGATTAGCATACCCGCATGCAGCTTCGAGTTTCCGGACGTAATCTTTGAGAGCAAGAACTTGATCTTCAAGGTTAGATACAAGTTCGGAATCTCGTTGCTTCCTTGTCAAGTTAGCGATGCCAGATCAAGATTGCAGACATACCTCTTGGGCCTTTCCAGTACGTAAATGCATTCAATGTTGTTCTTCAAACATGATGAGCATGGAGAACTTCCATCACACTATGATTGTTAGTGCCATAATCGACGGACGAGGTGACTGACCTTTCGCTTCCTCCTCCGACACGTCTCACAGGCTTTGGAGACTCTGGGCCTGGATTCCATTGGAAGCGGGGACTGGCCGGGATATATGGGTCGCGTCAATCCAAAGGCGCCATTATTAGTCTCCCCATCTATCGTGCAAGGTAGAAATCCCAAGTTTGGGTCCATGATAATTGTTTGGTGAACAGATGAAGGCACGATAATGGAGGGTGAGTGCCGTTTACAACTGATGAGTCAGCACGGGTAGATCCCGAGACGCTACCTCCGGAAGGCAGGAACTCGAGACCGCGATCAGTGGAAAAGGACTCATTGGGATAAGTTATGGGACTTTATAATTATGGTCCATAGTATGATACGTTGACAGTATTCTGACGTCTATTGTCTCTAAAAGTACTTCTGAGTTTGGGCAAAATGCATGCCTGCAGCAAAGTGAAAAAGTTTGGCCGCAATAACTGTACGCTCTCTCTTGGAGTACTCAACCAAACGCTCATACAACTCAGACAAAGGAATAATCTCTCGGTGAATGTGCTCTCCATCATCAAGTCTTTGTTCCGGCTCTTCATCGTTCTCGCCCAATTGAACCTCAACCATTGCCAGTTGCATGTTGGCGTTTGTCATTCCGGGGTCAGCAGCTTGCGCAGGACTGACGCTCAAAACCTTGCAATCATATCCAGTCTCCTCCTTGAATTCTCGAACAGCGGCTTCTTCGGCTGTCTCTTCAGAGTCGATGAGTCCAGCAGGCCATTCGATAGTGTAGGCATCAAGAGGAGGTCGGTACTGAATGACGAGTAGAGTGGAAGCGGGCTTGGATGGATGGAGAAGAATGTTTCCCATGGCGACAGCATCGACTCCAGATTTTCCTCTCGTTTTGCGCGTTGCGACCTCCCATGTCCGTGCCTTTCCAACTTGATCAACGTACTCAATCTTCTTGAGGGTTATCCACCTTGCCTCATCAATCGGGAGGTCAGAGGTTTTGGTGATGACGGGTTCTTGTGTTTTTTGAGACATGGTGAATGGTCGGATAAAAAGACGCAAGCGCTGGGGTTTGAAGCACTGGCGAAGAGGGAGATGGCGCATGTGGTGGTTTATGAGCGCTTTGTGAGGATGTTGAGTGAGCGGGGAATGAGTTTGTTGACGCTGTGGGCTACTGTGCGTGCACTGTGTGTCGTCACTGCGACCATCACGACATTTCAGCTGGTTAGTTCACTGGTAACTGAGCTCGATTGAGTCGATTCATTCATTGAGAGCCTGGTCTCATAGTTTTCTGCAAATTTTACTTGTAGAATACCTTCTTTTCGACTTTTCGCGCGGTCTGCGTTGTCAATCTGAGTTCTGGTTTAGGGTATTTTCAACAGATGAATCAAGTTCATAAAAAACATGAACCAACACAGGAAGTGTTTCGCTTATGTCTGGGTGATAAAGGCAAGTTTATTCTCACTGATTCATGATATGATCTGTGCTGTAAGAATTATGAAAACTTACCCTGACTTATGATGATGTATCTCATGAACAACACGATAATCGGTAACAGCCTGTGACCACTGATTCCCAAGCACCTTGCATCCTGAAACAAGAATCTGCAGCAATATCTCAGCTGATAGAAATAGATACAAAGTGAATGGATTGATTGGTACGGGCCGGATGGTCGCATCTAAGCGCCGGCGCAAGACAAGGGTCAACCAACAGCTTCATGGATTCTCAGATGCTCATTTAAACCGCAGCATGAATCCCTCAATTTAATCTGTACGACAATTAATTCTATACATTGCACTGAATCTTTACAATGCCCTCAATTGATGCTGACACGCCACTTCCCTCAACTGAGGGTATCACGGAAACAAGCTCCAGTCCAGCTTCCCCAAACAGGCACCGCACTCCTTCTGTTTCTATTACCCCTCCTTCTGGCAGGACCAGGGGAGAGTCTCATGGGCTCACATCTGCCATCAACAACATTTGTCTCTCCGACACAAATGGTAATCATGAGTTGGTCATTTGGATTCCGCTAATACTGTGTAGGACACACTCTCTCTCCGGAACCGAGGCGCTCAAGAAATGGCACGCCCCGAAGACGCCGTTCAAGCACCGGAGCTGTTCAGCAGCATGAAGTTGCTGACGAAGAACTCCCTGACGATGCATTCCATTCTCCCGAGTTTCAGGGAGCCTTCCGAGATGCCAAGCAGTTGATGTCCAATATCCAAGGCGTTTTGGGAAGCTCAAATGTCCACGAGGGGCCCGAGTCAACCATGCGAAAGCTTTACGATGAGGCTGGCAGACTTGCCACCTTCGAGTACCCAGCAACCCGTACCGTCGGATTCGTAGGCGACTCTGGTGTTGGTAAGTCGCCATTGATACGTGATTGCACCGCTGACAGTAATAGGCAAAAGCAGTTTGCTCAATTCGCTCCTTGATACAAAAGGGCTTGCAAGGACTGTAAGTAACTCCTGCAAATTTCGGACCATGCTCACATCTCAGAGCAACAATGGCGAAGCCTGCACATGCGTTGTGACAGAGTACCATTATCACAATCGTGACACGCTTGACATTCGAGTCAATTTGTTCTCAATCGAGGAACTTCAAGATCAACTGGGTCGACTTCTCCAAGTTTATCGTACATTTGAACTTTATCGGGATGAGATCACTGATGCCACTGAACGTCAAGACATGGAAGCGAATGCCAAAGTGGCCAAGGACACGTTTCAAGCCATGTTTCGCGGTCGACTGACTGATGAAGCATTTCTGATTCGTGAAACTTATGATGACGTACTCAATAGACTCACTCGTTGGGCAGCGGATGCAAGGCCTTCCCCTCTGAGGACTTGTCATACAGGTCTCTCTCCCCAAGCTTGCTCCAACACTCTGATGGAGCTTTCTTCTGAGCCAGCGTCAAGAGATTCGCCAGCGACATGGCCCTACATTCGGAGCATCAAGTAAGTTACATCCCAAGATTGAACTTGACTAACGACAAAGGGTCTTTTTGAATGCGCATATCCTCAGCCGAGGGTTGATTCTTGTGGATCTACCCGGCCTTCGAGACCTCAACTCAGCTCGAAGGATCATCACTGAACGCTATCTCCTCGAGTGCAATGAGATATTCGCAATCTGCAACATAGGACGTGCCGCCACTGACGAGGGTGTTCATCAAGTCTTTGACTTGGCCGATCGTGCTCGTCTGTCCAATGTCGGAATAGTCTGTACTCGCTCTGATGTGAGTAACAGTGGGCATGTGTGAACATCGCTAATTTTTAGGACATCGACCCTGAAGAGTCAATCCGAGATTGGCCAGGCAGAAGAGCAAGACATATTGAACAGCTTTTGGACCATATCGAGACGGCCACCAAGGAAATCGAAGAATTACAGGCGGACATTGAAGATTACGAGGCCGGAGATCTATCCGAACAAGAAAGACAGGAACTTGTAGAATGTCGGGAGGATCAACGACGAGCAAGGTACGTTTTCGCTGTTGTTGGTAACTGCTAACAATCTCAGCACTCGCAAACAGAACTATGATTTTGAGTAAGTTGGCCAAACATACAAGACCTGGCTAACATTTGCAGACTCAAAGAATATCTGATCAAAACCCGCAATCGGATCATCACTGAATCACTCACAAACACTTACGCCGGCCGGGTGACAGACGCTAGAGTCTTTTGCGTGAGTAACACAATCTACTGGCAAAACAGAACTGCGAGGAAGTCTGAGGCCAAACGATATCTCGATCTGAGTGGCATTTTGCACGTACGCAAACACTGCATCTCGATTGTCGCAAACAGTCAACGACGCATCGCCACACAATACATGAAAGACCAGATCCCTGCGCTGCTTGCTGACATCGAGCTATGGGTCCAATCTGGAGCACGTACTGCGAGCGAAGAACGTCGCGAGGCACTCTGCCAAACTCTTGATAGTGTTGAGCGTCGTCTGAGGAAGGTATGAGATTATCAAAGTTGTGTTCCGACTGACTTCAATAGGACTTTGCATCGCGCGCTTTTAGTCGCTTAGCAAGAGGATACAACGAAGACTTTGCAGAACACGTTTACAACAGTGAGTAACTCGGTTCGGTCAGAATCATACTGACCTTTAGATCGTCATGTTTCTTCATGGATCCGGTCAGCCAAAAGTGCTAGCCAAGATTGGGCTGCGGTACGTGCTCGTGATATCTTTTGACCAAGCTAACAGTCTCAGTGGCATCACAGTAAGTGACCAATGTCGCAAAGTTCAGCACTAATGAACAGGTTCTTATTCTGCATTTTGTCGAAACTTTGGGGACTACTGCACACCTGCAATCGGATCACGAAATTGGAACGAGGAAGCCATGGATGGGATGGTCAGTGACCTTGGAGGGCCTTGGGAAGAAATGTGTGGTGCCATACAGGAGCGACAGTCGAGTATGCTTGAGAATGCCGACGCATTCACGGACTTGGCCATTGAGAAACTTGGTAAGACCAAAGACCTTGACTGGGCATGCTGACAATGAGTAGAAGAGCACAATTCTGTGGCTTTGACTCAAGCTCTTGAAACTCGTCAAAGGATATTTTTGGCTGTTGTTGAGAAGGTCAATGATGAGTTCGAAAACAACCTCAGGTGAGTAACTCTGGCTTCATCGACGTCGCTAACAGGCCAGGATCCTCCGCATCGAGTCACTTTCTGGCATTCGAAGCTCACTTTTCGGAAAAGCGATGGAACAATTTTATGGTAGATGCAATGCCGAATTCGGTACGTCTACACATCGTCTACTGACACAACTAACCCTCCAGGCCGAGGAAGTGATGCTCGTCGAAAGGCAATCATCAGAGGGGCTTTGAGCGATGAAGATTTGTTCACCAAGCTCATGAGAAGCCTCAAAGACAGTTTCCGGGCCAATTCAGAATCCATGCAGACGAAAATACGAGAGGCGACTGTGGAGTACATGCGCGTTATCGAGGAGCGGTTTGACCTCGTTCGGAGCGAGAACGTGGCTCGGGAGAGTGAGCAGGATCCAGACTTTCGGCTTCGAGTTGATGAAGTCGCCCGAACTGGAAGGGAAACTATGCAGAGGGTTCACCAAGTTATCTGATGTGTTTGAATCTTAATCAATGTCAAACTCCGATTGTATCCGACAGATTGCCAATTCGAGAAGCGGGGCTGGTTGTAAGAAGGCGTTACATCACTCACGACTGACACCTTCTGAGAACATCAGAGCATAAAAGCATCGAGAACTGCTAAATTTCTACAGCATCCTAAAAATGTCTCGCACAATGTTTCGACACGGTCTGCGCCCGCTCCGGCCCCATGTCTCGACATTTCGTCGTTACATCTCGACTCGAGACATGACGGCTGCTGATCTGAAGAAACTGAAGGTTGATCAATCGCGATTGATGGACACTCTTCACGACACCTGCAAATGGGGGACTGGGCTCAAATGGGGAGAGTAAGTCTCGTGGTCCGTGGCAGGCCAAGCTAACAGTCTAGCAATCCAACCGACACGGGAATGTCACGACTGGCACTTTCGGACTCAGACAAAACAGTCCGAGATTGGTTTGTCGAAACTACCAAGTCTCTTGGATGCAGAGTGACCATTGACTCAATTGGAAACATCTTTGCAATTCGACCTGGCCGTAAAGATGGACCTCCAACTTTGGCCGGAAGTCATTTGGACACTCAACCTACCGGTGGTCGATACGATGGTATTCTCGGTATTCAAGCAGGAATCGAGATGCTCAAGATTCTTCAAGACCACGATGTTGAGACAGAATATCCTGTCGGTGTGGTCAATTGGACAAAGTAAGTCACCTCCCAATGTCGACTATTCTGACCATTTAGTGAGGAGGGTGCACGATTCCCAATCAGCATGATGGCTTCTGGTGTCTGGGCTGAAGCGATCTCGGAAGAGCGTGCTCACAATTTGAAGGAGGTATCCGGGGATGCAACAGTCAAATTTGAACTGGAGAGAATTGGGTACCTCGGTGATACACCTGCAAGCTACAAGGCTATGCCAATCGGGGCTCATTTCGAACTTCACATCGAACAGGGCCCGATTCTTGAGAGGGCTGGAAAGAAGATTGGAGTTGTTCAAGGCGTTCAGGCTTACAAGTGGTTCACTATTGACATCACCGGACGAGGTATGTGACCGTGATTCGGATGAACACGGCTAACAGATCAGATGCCCACACTGGTTCAACCCCATTCTCCGACCGAGCCGATGCTCTTTTACTCGCTGCACGATTGATCACTCATTCCCATCGACTGGCGACAAAGCACAATGCCCTCGCGTCGACTGGTATTCTGAACCTCACTCCTGGAAGCACCAACACCATCCCCGGTCACGTCAGCTTCACTCTTGACATTCGATCGCCTTCTGATCAGACGGTCGAAAAGCTTGAGGAGGAGCTGCGCCGCGACTTTGATCTGCTGGCCCGCGGAACAGACGTAGACGGATTGCTGTCCGGATCAACTCCCGCCTTGCCACTGTCTCTCAAATGGCGGACCGACACAATCTCAACTGCGACAAAGTTCCATCCAGATTGCATCCAAGCAGTTAGAGAATCTGCCGAGTCTATCCTTGGAAAAGATGCTGCTATTGACATCTCTAGCGGTGCCGGTCATGACAGTGTCTACACGAACAAGCATTGTCCTACGACCATGATCTTCATCCCATGCAAGGGAGGAGTCAGCCACAACCCCGAAGAGTACTCATCCCCAGAAGAGTGCACCATTGGAGCGGAGGTCCTGTGTCAGGCAGTTGTCCGATATGATCAGAAGAGGGCACGAGTCGCATAATTAGGGCAGAGCTTGTCACAAGTTCATCGCAACTTCAAAATTTATGAAAATTCACATGTATACTCATTTAGTGCCACCAAATCAAGGATGTATTAGAATCGTCGCGGCCAGTGTTCCAATTGTACAGCTTATTATCTCCTCGATCTTAATCACTCCTCCTGGGTTCAATGGACGTCCTTTTGATGATCATGCCTTCTTGAGAAGCGCCATCGCGCTCTCAACGCCGGCCAATACTTGCTTCAGAACTCGGTTCTCTTCCTGCAATCGACCCTTCTCCTCAACCTCCTTCGCCTTTTCGGCTTCTGTAATCTTCAGTATCCTTTTCGTCCACTCATTATCCTCATGGAGCGTTCTAATGCGGAACTTCAATTGCTCGTTTTCCCGGTTGGCCATCATCACCCTTTTGCGATGTTCGTCCAGGTTGTAGTTGTAGTCGATCCTCTGTCGAGAGTTTTCCTTTTCGAGTGCCTCAACTTTCTGGGCAAGGGTCTTCTCGTCTTCGGTCATTTCTGTGTCCACTGTTAGAAAGCCCGATGTGGTAGAGAGCGTGTTCACTAACTCGTTGACGTAGGAGCGCAAGGACACCTTCAAGGAGAGAGTACTGCGGTAGAAATTGTGAAGTTTGGAAGAAAACAAGTTTAGGAGGAATGAAGAGTTCTCGGCACGGGTAGTTTCGTGAGCGGGACTCTGATTCATTGGCATTTGAGGATTGTCGCTCAGTGACGACTGGCGAGCAGTGCAAACAACCAGGCACCGAACAATAAAGAGTTGAACAGACAAGCCCCACTGAGGTTAACTTGGGCTCTGGAATTCTCAACGCCAAAATTCTTTTCCTCATACACAACGCAGCACATCACGTCAGAGCAAAATCTTTCACGAATCATCCAAAATGCCCTCCAAGATCAAAATCGTTCTCGACTCTGCAGAGATCGACCCGCTAGATCCTGCTGCTCGCCGCTTCTACATGGAGGCCTGCTTTCGGAGCCTCATCATTCCCCGCGACGTGCTACAGCAGGCTCGTACCAAGGGCATAGAGCTTCAGAGTCAGCATCTTGCTGGGCAGGGGCTCCCTGATGTTAGCGAGGTGTACTTTGAGTACCACGTTGATGTCACCATCTGGAAGCTCATCTGTAAGTAACACTATTTCCTATCCACATGTCGTACTAATCTTCATAGTCAACCGCCTCAAGATGGCCAAGAACAACCCCTGGCCTTAAAATGTGACCATCGACGAGAACGATTTGTCGCAAGGCACCTCTGCTGTCTTCAGAGAGTGGTGTCAGTCTCATAGACCAAGTGGAGAGACTCGAGAGCATCAGCACGCCCCAATCCCAGGCCCCTCAGCTCTCGCAGCACCAAGCTCCTGTTCCCTCGTCGACCGTACCTCAATCCCTTGCTGAGGCTGAGCGGATGGCCAAAGAAGCACGCGAAAGAGTTAACAAAGGCGAACTTGAGGCCTTTCGCCTTGAACGCATCGCTAGACAGTGGCGTGTCGACGATGAGGCATCCGGCGCAAAATGCCGCCTTGGAGGATTCGCAGATCTTCATGCTCCCCCCCTTCGTCTCTTCAGCAGAACTCAGCCACTTGAGGCCCAAGAGTTCATGAGCCCCGAAGAGGTAGGCAGAGCTGCTGCTCAATTCTTGAAGACGAACAAGGGTTACATGGTGAAGTACCGCTTCAAGCCGGTGAAGTTTGACGCACAAGACTTCTTGGCCAACGAGGACATGATCATGAGAGTCGACCCTTCCTCTGATCGAGCCCTGAAAAGGAGACTCACTGGCCGTGAAGAGCTGGATGCAGAGAACTTGTCCGACGACATGTCGATGAGTGCTCCATCTAAGCGTCCTCGTCTGGGTGATGCTGCTGCGGGTGACGCTTCCTCTCACGTTGGAGCGTCCGAAGATGAACAATCCGCTCGCCGGTGAAGACAGACTGGTAGGGTATCCATTGTTGTGTTTGCCCTTCCTTTGCTAATGACTCTATAGCCAACATGGACGGCAACGAATGTCTCCCACGGCGAAGACTCCAACTCAGCGAACTGTGTCATTGATAGGGCGGTGGTGAGCGGGAATGGCATGGGTAGAGATAGATGGAGGATGTAAGTTGGTAAACAGATGAATGTTACATCACTGGGAGTTATTGTTTTGTAACTGCCTTGAGTATACGGTCACCTTCATTCGGCTCACCAGCCGTGTCTACAAGAACAAGTGCCAGCGTTACTAGAGCATTACTCAGTATAGCCCTTGAAATTGTGGCAGCTACAGACTCCGAAACTAATCCCAAATAACAAACAAGACAACACGGCAAATGCCAAAGAAGGGTTCTGCCTGTGCAATCGGCTGATTCGAATACCACTAACTTCCTTTTGGTCTCATACATCACTGAATTCTCCGTCTTCCCCACCATTGTAAACCCCGCCAGTGAATCAAACATCCAAATTTGTCAGAGTGAAAGGCTCATGGCCTCGACAGAACATATAGCTATATATGGTTAGTATTGAACCAGAAACAGTAAAGAGAACATACCTTTTCTCCATCTATACGTCAGGCTCAGACTTGACAACGCCCTCATCACCCTCAGACTTGATGTCACCGCCGAGGACCTTGGGCCGAACCATATTAGCTGGCTGCCAGCAAGTCACGTAGACCATGTCCCAATTCCTCGTCTTGTCATCGACTTCAAATACGTAGTTCTCGGGATCGGCCTCGTATGCTGCCTGGATCTTCTTCAGGCCATTGAACCCCTTGACTTTGCAGAAGCCCTTGGACCAGGGGAACCCAGTGACGACTCTCGCGTCGAATTCGTTGCTCATGCAGAACTCGTGCAAGTACGTGTGCCAGGCCTTTGAAGATCTGAGGGCAGGCCTGTTCGCTCGCTGAGAAACGACGATCTTGACCTGCTCTGTCAAGCTCATTGACTGGAACTGCTCACATGAATCGATCAGGTGAGCACGGCTGTTGCAGATAGTGCAACCACCTACGCTACCCTTGTAGCCCTTCACGATGCAGTCAGCCAGAATGTGCTTTTTGCTGCTGCACAGCTCGCACTCTCCTTGGACCACAGGCTTCTTCTCACTGGGAGCCTGGATCTCTCTGCCGAAGAGGCCAGCTGGCTTGCCGTCTTTTCCGCAGAAGTTGTTGCTCATCTCAAGCTTTTGAGTCTGCCTGATTTCGATAGAGTCAAACACCTTCGGAATGACGGGTGTCATGATGACATTGACGGCGACGGCATCCGGCTCTTCGTCCATCAGCAGTTTGGCCATCTTGTCAAGTCCCGCTCCGGTTGATGATTGACACCAATAACCTTCGGGGGTACTGGCGTACCAGTTGGCTGAGTAACCGCCACCAAGTCCCGTGGGTGTGAGTTTGGTAGCGATGACACCATCCTCGGCTGCCACGCGAGTCATCCAGGCTGTTGTAGCTCTCTTGAACGCAGGAGCAGCCTCTGGCTGAGACTGACTCCAGCTCATCGCACCACTGGACCTGTATGAATGGGGTCCGCCTCTACTACCACGTGCGCCAGAGAAACCGCCCCGGCCCGGGCCAGAACGTCCTCCTCGCGGGGTTGAAGAGCGTCCCCGTGGTTGAGTCGGAACACCTTGTTCAAAGTTGGCATATCCATGTTGTCGCTGAGTCGACTCATCCCTGGCCTCACGGCGTTGGGGATGTTGACCTAGAGGATCAGGACGGCGTTGTCGTCGATCTTGGACATTCTGCTCCTGGTTTCTGGAGGGAGGCATCGTGAATCGTCGTAGAGAAATTAAAAATGGAAAGAATTTAAAAGCGGTAGTTCTGGAGGCTTGGTGATTCTGCTGATGGTGCGTTGTGGAGGTTTTGTTTTTAGTCGCGCCTGGAAGAAATTTGCTTAGGCTGCTCTCGTCTTTGCTTTGTGAAAGATGTGAGGGGCCATAATGTTACGAATTGGCAGTGATGCACTGTCGACCTTGAGAGTGGCACCGGCAAACGGCTGGTAGTACGTCAGGGTACCATGCAAGCAGAATGCTCAATTTTCTGCCAGAACACATCAAATAATCTCTGGTCTTCCTTTTTGTTCACCCATTAATCGTTTCGACCACACTTTCCTCACGAGAATTTGACTTACCACTACAGTCCGATTTCTTCGTCTTCGATATCGAATTATATACAATGAGCGAATCACAAGCAACAAAGCGTCCTCCGCAGGGCCAGAACAAGTCATCCCGTCCAAAGAAACGACAGGCCAAGACACCACCGAGCGACTTGGCGCTGACTGCTGCTTGATATTGCCTCGAACAACGAGCCGCAGTCCCAAATTCACGACTAGACGACCTAATGCGCCCCGATCCCGCCGCAGACTTTGCCGCTCAGTTCCCCGAGATCGAGAGTGAGGCTATGAGACTTTATGATGCTTCGGAAAGCAAGGTGGACTATGAGAAGTTCAACCCAAGGGAGAACACGAACAGCCCAACAGTGAACGAATTCAAGTCGTTATGGAAGGTCTGCCTTCGTGTTTTCGACTTGTCTCCGGTGATGATGCTATCTCCAATCCACGGCTTGAAGTATCGTTCAGTGGTGCGTCAAAACACTCAGCAGTCTGAGTCTTCTCAGGCCCACCAGCGCTCTGAGTCTCTTGATGACCCTGAACAGTCCGAATCCACTCAGGCGCCCGGACAGTCGAAGCCTTCCAAGGCCAAGCCGTCCGAAGTCATCTTTTCACCAGACTTCTGCAGATACCTCACTACGCTGATTGTCCATCCATGTTGGCAGTGTGACCACGTACCTTTCATATTGGCCTTGCAGTATACAGTCAAGTGTCGAATCGACAATCGTGCACCGTGGCCAAGCACAGAACTCGCGGATGTTGACCCAAGTCTCAAGGCCCTCCGCGACATGTTCGACAATCCCAACCGAGAACCAGACAGCATAAAGGATATGTTCAAACATGCACGAGACACCCATATCGAAGGTGAGAATACAATCTTCTCCGACTTCCTGCACTTCATAGGCGATCTGGTCCACCAGACCCCCAGCGATGCCAGACAACCACAAGCGTACCTTGGTGTGGAAGCGTTGCCAGTTACGATAAAAGACCTGAAGGCTCTTATAGCTGCAGTGAAAGACTTTGACTGGGTTCAAGAGTCTTGGAACTGTAGCCCAGATGACGTCTGGAAGGCCTACAGGGCTGAGAGAGGAATGGCGAAGGACGAACTACCCCGAACCAACGCGCAGACAAAGGCTTATACTCGACGAAGTCTTATGGACGTTTGCCGGCATATCGCGAATCAGATACAACCCCATGACAATCTCTCTGGTTCTGAACGACTTGACCAACGTGCTTCTGGTGACGGGAACCCCCGGACCAACAACGAGGCTGTTGCTCCTCGATATGAGATAGGCACTCCTCTGGCTGGCATGGCCAGCATTCAGTTCAAGGACAGGCTAGAAGCATCCACAGATATTGGTCCAGACGTACCCATTGAAGACAGGCCTTCACGTCGGGAGCGTCGCCACAAAGCTCTGGTCGACGGCGAGGAGACAGAAGACGAGGAAGAGGACCTCCAGAGGAACCAACGTCACGAACTAGATTCACGCAGGAGGCAAGATCTACGGGGTCGTACACAAATGAATCGGATTGACAATGGCATGCTATCTCAACTCGACTTTCGATCGCCTCATGACCAACATTTGTCAGTGCGACAGCCTCGACCTCTTCATCCGGCGCCCATCACTCGCCGAGCCTCTGGGCTGGATTTTGGTCAGTTGATGATACCTGGTGAAGGCAGTCCCAAGAGCCACGCTGAAGTTGAGGCAAGACTAAAGCGTCTTGAAGACCAGAACACCCGATTTCTAAACATGGTACAGTCGCAAGCACAGGAGATCAATACGCTTCGGCGAGGTGCGCATTCGTGGGATCAGCCGCGAAATGAAGCTGGTAATACCGGTGCCGAAGAGATGGCTCCGATTGTTGAAACTGTTGAGACACAGAGTTCTGAGCTGGTTCGAGACCTTCGAGCACAGATTGCCCAGATTGGCAGGGAGACGGACCAAGAGATCAAGGAATTAACAGACAAGGTCAAATTCCAGAAGTTTGAGATTTCTGACCTCCACGGAGAACTCGCCGCGAAAGATGCTGCCCTTGAAACTGAGAGGCAGAGGGCCAACAGGCTTGAGGCGGTACTGAGCGACTTTAGGGCATCCCTCATGAACTGATAGATGATAGAAATTCACGTAGCGAAAGGTCAAAATCTTCTGTAAAGTACCAATTGTGATGCGAAAGGTTCAATCAATATTTATTGCGCGTGATTCGTCTATCTTTGTATGTACCACATGCTAATGGTATTGAGTGATTAAGCTCGCTTGAGAATTCATGCGAGCCCAGCTCATTGGTATCACGATTATCACGACGAGAATAACAGTATGAGTAGTTACCGTATCTATTTAGGCCTTTGCTATAGACTCGACTATTTACAAGTGAGCAACACTCCATAATTGCCTCTCTCGTGTATCAAGAGGCAGGGCTATGGTCATTGGACCACCGTCCTCAGAGAGAAGCTCTATCTGGGCAAACCCAGTTCTGATTTGGGCCTTGTCAATCCACCGAAGCTCACGGTTCAATGGACTGACAGCAACAATACCTGGGGGGCTGCGGTTGAACCCTACGACAGCAAGGTCCGGGTAAGAGAGGGCCGCGGCCAGCTGGAGACCAGCAGCCGATTCTGCATTCCATGCCTGTAAGGCACTCACCAAAGTGGTGGCTCGTGAATCTAGATTGACTTCAATTGACTCAGCGGCGTCCTGATTCAAAAGGTCGACAATCTGGCAAATGAGCACGTGGTGCATCAGATGCAGGCGCTCATCTCCCGCCGCATCAGCAAGGGATCTGAGAAGCAGCTGGGAAACGGTGGAGACCATCGGAGATGTATCCGACAGCAAATCCTGCAGAGACTGGAGGCGAGTCAATAGGCAATCTGCAGGTGCAGATGGGGTTCCTATGATGGCAAGAATATCCAATGCCACAGCGTGGATACTCCTGTCATCCTCTCGGATGTCAAGGGATTCATCATGTGACCATGACGGGAGAACTCTCCATGCCTGGCATGTGATTTGGGCTACCGGAGCGACATTTGAGTCGGCAAGGACCCCTTGAGCGACGTTACGCCATATGTCCGATTCAACATTGAGAGACATGCGACGAAGAAAGATTGAAGCCAGCTCGACTTGACTCTCGACGGTCTCATCCCGGGCAACGAGGAGGCCATTTAGCCACTGGATCTCTCGATCCTTTTCTTCCAATGACGCCCTTTGATCCGAGATCGCCTCTTCGAGCAGACCAACAGCTCCCTGGGCCTTTTCAACCTCTTGCCTCGACGCGGCAAGCTCTTCTCGCACAGTGCTCAGAGTAGACTCGGCAGTTTGAAGGCTCTGTTCGGCCTGATCCAGCTCTTGGCTGGTGACGGCCAATGTGTCTCGAGCCTGCTTCAGGTTTACCTCGGCTGTGGCCAACTTGTCATCCACGACAGCCTTCCTTGCACGAGCAAGGTTTGCATCGTAGTCGAAGCTCGCTTGGAGGTCGAGTTTCTCCTGGTCTCGTTGAACCAACTGGTCCGCTAGAGTCTCCTTCTCATCCTCGAGATCCCTGTTGGCCTCGTCAAGATCTCGAACTTGCTGGGTAAGACTTTCAATATCTTCGTCCATCTCAGCAATTCGGTTGTCAGTCTGTATCTTGTATTGCGACTGATCTGCCTCAATCGCATCCTTTCTTGACTTGGTAGACTGGAGCTCGTCTTCCAAGTTCGCAATCTTCTCCTTGGCACGGTCCAATTCTTGCTTGGAGCGGGAGGCTTGATTCTCGTGAGAGACAATCTTGGCCCTTTCGGCTACGAGGTTGGTCTCAGTTTGATGGCGATCGCGCTGGTACTGGAAAGCGATTGTCTTCTGCCTCTCAAGATCAAGCTTCAAAGCAGACAACTCGGATTCCTTCTGCTCAAGCGTCCTCTGCAGAACAAGGACCCGAGGCGTCTGCTGGGCACCACGGATCCATCTCTCAGTCTGTGAGTCGGTCGCCTGAGCGAGAGACTCATCGACAGCAGTTCTGATCTCAGGAGTGACCTGGATACCAATCGCACGGAGCAGAGTGTGGAACCCGGTTAAAGAGTCCGTAATGAACTTGAAGACCTGGGCTGCTGCTCTTCGACGGAGTTCAGGATCCTCTGCCACAGGAGACTGTGTAGCATTGATCCTTTCGAGCTCTCTAACGGCCTCAATGGTCTCATCGACCTCGGCTTGCACGACCCGGCTTTCGTCAATGATGATTTGGCATTCTTTAGCCATCATCAAGACTTCGTTATGGGTCTCCTGGTTGTATCCGACCTCGGCAGCATCATCACTACCGGCACGAGCATTCTGCTTGATCTCGGTCATGAGGTATCTCACCTTGGCCATCTTGACCTTGGTGGCGGCAATGTCCTTGCGAGGGGTCTCCTCATGGTGATAGGGCCCATCGAGGGGAACAGGGGGTCGGGGCATTTTAAATATTTGAATGAAATTTTGGACTTGTTTGATTGAGTTTGGCCGTAAGTTGAAGAGGAAAGAAAATTTTCGACTGTGATGTTGGTCATAGAGGGAAGGCGCCTCCTTCCCAAACAGCTGTCGACATTACATAAGGAACTGTACATTAAATAAATGAGAAGTTAGTAGCAAAACTTTCACGAGACATTATTCGGTATTTATGTGGACTCACTCTGTTAAAGTATATAATTAATGATTGATAAAGTAGTAATCCTTCTTTGGAGCTCGAAGTTGAGGTGGAGTTGAAGATTCAGGAGCGCAAATATTTACACTGACATGATTTTGGGCAAGATTCTGCCTGGTACTTTTGACTGCTTAATGAAATTATGGATTCAAATGTAGAGCTGCTTTTTCTTAATAGTTTATTTAGTACTTTAGTTAAGCCAGTAGTGATTCTCTTGTGTAAACAGCGTGTTAACGGCATGTCAATGTATTGAGGAGCACAGTATACTTGAGATGCCAGTCCTTTCCGTCCGTCGGGCAGAGCTTCTGTTTGATGACCTTGTTTTCCTGAGTGGCCAAGAGGTGATGGAATGGCATTAACGTGCGGTAGAGGTTCGATGAAGGGACAGAGAGTGAAACCTGTGTAATATTCGCCGATCCAATCTTGACCTTGCGAGTTCGTTACCTTGATAGAAGACAACCTCAGTAAGGTGATTGAGAACTAGGCCATTAAAGGATACCAACAGATCGAACAGAAGGCAGGGCGTTCACAATACCAAATGCCATGTCGTAGAACTCAACTAATAGATGTCAATGTGGTCAGTGAATGGGATACAAGAAAGGATTTCTTTCCAGCTCATTCGTGTATCTAACACACGGGAGTGGTTGTACGAAGTTATGTGAATGAAACCTTCAGCTGCTCGAGGAACTTATGATGAGTGAGGCAGGAGTACTATTTCTTTTACATTGGCCTTGAGTAGGAATTTGATCTGGACTACCTATCCTGTAAATTCACCTCTATAAGTTGACCCCTAAAGCCTACGCTGTCAATCCAGCCTAGCTTCCCATCAAACCAACAAGCTCAGTCTGAGAGTGCATCTGGTCTTGGATACTGTTGACCTTCACCCAAACGGTTGCACCCCATTTAATCAGGCAGCGTCGTCTTCATTGTCGCTACCTTGTTGACTCGATGCAAGACTTGAAGAAGCGAGAGCTCGAAGGGCGTGGTCGATGCGTCATCGGTGATATGTGACTAAGAAGTTGCATAGGTTGTCTTTAAAGTCGTAGACGGTCCACAGACATTCAGCGCTTCATCTCCAAGGTGAGACTGAGATGAAGTTAGTGACATATCTATCACTCACGACGTATTTTACCTACAGAAACCTTTCTAAATAGCAGATTGCACGGCGACTTGGAAGCTCGCCTCGGTCACCAGAGCCTGACCTTCTGAGGCAGTGTCGTCTCCATTATCGCTACATTTGAAGAAGCGAGAACTCGAAGTCCATGGTCGATGTGCTAATGGAACTATATATCTGAGAGGTTGCACATGTTATCTTAAGCCTTATAGATGATTTACAGATCCTCAGGGGCATGCCGAATATCCCCTAAAGGTGCTGACTTTCTGTATAAGTACAGATAGTATATGTAAGGTATATGGATGAATCCAGTGGTGCAGATAACCGCCGAGAATACATCAAGACTATCGATTGTAGATTGCCAGGCTCTTCACTCTCAGTGGCGCTGAGGGGATCTGGCTTATCCAAAGCCGCTCGCAAAACCCTGTCAATCACCGCAGGGCTTTTGATTCGCTCGGTGGCATTAGGCTTGGTGACATTTAAAGACTTCTCGGTGGGCTTGCCGATCTGGAGCTGCCTCGCTGTTCTTCAGATATATCGACAGGCAAAGCGTGGTCAATTCGCCACTGCTTGTAGATTCATGGAAGCAGTAAAAACTCCAGACATCAGATGGAGACCGGACTGGCGTACGGGCAACATAGCTGGGTTATATATAGAACTTGAAGTGCCCCTGGATATCCTTGACAGGCTTCCCGTGTTTGCCTGCAAGCACCTCCTTTGCCAATAGGACTTTCCAGAAGGTAGGCGGAACCACAATAGTCGTTGCTGTATTGACTCGACAATGGGCACGAGGTCTTCGTCAATCTCAGCCATCAGAGGTCGACCGCCCCTGGCAGGCTGTGGAGCTTCGTTTAGTGCGCTTGTTGTTGTTTCGAGGTAGGAGACATGGTGATCCTGGCGTTCTCGAGTGTTAGTTTACCTAAAAGTATAAGATCAGGCGTGCTCAAGTACTTACTGGTATAACAGTCTGGCGGTTTAGGAATAGGCAAGAAAACAAAGTTGTACGCTAGGTGACAAGAAGACAGCTATCTGTGCTGCAATACTGAATTTCTGGCGTTCAAGAATCAGGTAATATATAAACAGCAATAGATATATATAAGTAACAGGCGATGTGACTGACTCATGGTCGGAGTGTGAGAGGAAAGGGATCGGGGACATGTGAGGGGGAGAAAGGGCTACTTATAGGCAATATCATGTGGCCTTGCTTTCATTACAGGGTCTTGTTTTCGACATAGACACCATATGACTCATCGTTTGGCAGGGTCTAAATAGATTTCGAGAGCTCAAATGTTTCGATCAAACAATGAATCCATTGAAGACTCCAGCTGGCCAAGGTCGCAATCCAGTGTACACCGAGCTCCAAGCAGCTCATAACCAAGCAGTTATACCACATCATACATCAATCTGTCCATCAACATCCTCACGACAGGTCAAACGAGATCATCAGTGCGTAATCAAGAGAAATCATTGCGAAGCCAACATGCAGGCGCATGTAACAAACAGTAACATACATGCAAACCAAAGCTCGCTACCTTTTAACGATATGGCTTGACTGTCTAGTGCAGACCCTCTTTCCAATCCATACAACATTAAAACCAGAAGAGAGTGCTCAATCAGCCAATACAGCGTCACTCAGGAGGGGTGACCCTGTTGAAGCGGTCGCTTGCTCAACTAGATAGTATTTCGAAGTTCAGTCCCAGCAGGTTGGAGTACAAACAGATCCAGCTCAACAGAGACACATGCTACATGAAGAGGAGGTTCCGGAAAGCCATCAGCAAACCCGTCACTGCACACAGAATAGAGACCAAGCACTGTATCTAGTCGCATAAGACGGCAAAAACTTGAACTACTCGGCGCGGTGTCAATCCCATTCCAAACTTGTATGAGTGTCTCTGAGTTGCCGTACACCTGGGCTCAAGAGCAGAGCGCCACGCTGATGACAGCCGGAGTCATCTTGAACTGGCCGTACCTGGTAGGCCGACTTGGCAGTCTGACCTGGTTGCTCTCCAGCGGTGTCTTCTCCTGACCCATTTGGGAGGTAACTCTGTCTCGTCAAGCACTTCATCAGATTGTCGACGATCGAGTATCCATCTAGTATAGCTTCTGGTGTCAAGGAAGAAATGGACCGAGTTCATAGATTGAGTGAGCTATGCCGGAGTCAGTGAGGGGGTTTAGACGGAGGTTATTAAGCCACAGGGAAATACTGGAAAGAATGGACAGCACTCGGCGATACATGGTGGCCACACGCAAGTGAGCTGCTGGTCATCTGACGTAGAGAGGCTGTCAATCTCGGTATGCCGCCTGAAGTGTGATTTGATATGCTTGATTAGAGTTGAAATGGCCGAAAGCTGACGGCTCTATCACGCGCCTTAATCTGGTGCAGTATTGGGACTGCAATGTAATCAAATCTTGTTTGTATAATTTGATGCAAACGGGACGCAAAGGATTGGAGGATAGACCAATAGACCGCCAACAAACGCAGGGCCCCATCAATACAACAACCAAACGGCTGGTCAGCAAATTCATATGTTTGCAACAACCAACGTAGTGAATCCGTACTGTAAGTCTTTGTGCTAAACCTCGATAATTGGCAATATGAAAGCGTATCGACTGTGACGAACGAAACTTGACAGAGCAATTTCGTGAAACATCTTGTCTGTTAGATGGGTGGCAGACGTAACTACACATGAACGAGTAACCACAGGCCAATACAGACCCTCATATTTAGTATGATAAGATTATGACATTGCGATAGATTGGCCTTTGTTGTTTACTTTGCAAAGTTTGCTGTACCTTGTATCGTTTCGTTGTGGAGTTGCCCCTCTTACAAGAGGGACCCATAATTCTTTTGCACGACATCCAAACTTGTCTCACTTTTCAAATTCTCTTAGATCAACCTCTCGACGCTACTTATGCGAAACCTGACGGCACTAGAGCGGCAAATGAATGGATAAAAGAGTCTCGGTAGTCAGGCCGTCATGCTTGTCATGATATTACTATTGCGATAACGAGTCGACAATCACGCACGCATTCTGCCTCCTCTTGAGCATGCCCGATCGCAACAATGACACCGGTCAAGATAATTACATTTTCTTCACGAGGCTGAGCCCTTTCCCCGCAGGGATGACCCTGAGAACAACAGCCACCACAGCATATACTGAACAAGGGTGAGGACTGGGTCAGTTTGAGAGTGGTAGGGAGCGCAGCAAGCTGCCGAGCAACAAACCGCTGACCACCAAGCAGTCCTCTTTCCTATGACCAGATACGAATGCGACAGCAGACCAAACCCACAAATTGTTTGCTGAACAAAGCCAGCCGCCCTTAAACCCGGTTTGCTGTGCATGGAAAAGTCACCAACTATCACGCTAAGGCTCACAGAGGTGATGAAGGACAACAATATACTCAACCAGGGACTCAAGAGAAACCTACGACCTGCGGAAGGCCAAATTAGACCACACATCTATTACCAACGAGAACACAGATCCGCCAAGCGACCAACATCTCGACAACTCAGCACTCAACCTTGAAGCATTTGACTCCTATGTTATATGCTATCGCGTCAACTTCAAGCCAACGTCCATGCGAATCGAGTGATACAATGTCTCTCATTGCCGCAGAAGGCCCAGCTTCACACCAACTATGTTCACTTGGACATCAATCAACGACCTCTTCCCCCCTCTACACAACTGGAAATGGCCTGATTAATTCTGCCCCCGTCGAAAAAGAACGTCTTCGGCAAAGGGAGGCTACACAAGTGTGAATCTCGTAACTAGCACAAGCTCTATCAAATACCGAGAGGCTTATAATAAATGATAACGATGAGACGTGAAGATGGAGGGCTTGAGGAGTAAGTCATGAACACCGGAGATCTACTGTCGATATTGACTCACAACACAGCAGGACGGTCAACGATAAGGAAGCATCTCAAAGACATTGGCCGGCGGAGTGACAGAAAATCATGCGACAGACCGGCAATGGAACTTTGAGGCACATTGGTCCTACAAAGACGACCAGCACTAGACACAACTCTCGAACAGCGAACGAGGCGGCGGTCCAGAATCTTAAGCAAGAGAGCAACCGAGAAGCGTCATCGAACTGAATAGGCGTCCGGATCAAGCCCAAGCGGTCGTTCGGCGGGCGGAATAAAGCTACCAACTACTCGAGAAAAGAGCTTCAGTCGGCTTGATCTCGTGAAGAGATGGTGCAGCGTCTTTGCGCTCCAAGAGAGAACACCACAGAAGACATCTGACGCTAGTATGTTCGGATGTAGTCCAGAGTCGTCCAAAATCTCGAGAAGGATTCAACTGGGAGACGTACCGCAGAGATTGAGGACGCCACTTCGAGCGAATAATGTCATGCTCACCTACAGGACCCCACTAACGAAGCTTAGACTTCTTACCCTGGAATGCTTGCCACAACCGTCACAGTGTGAGCTATTATACTTACATACTGGATAGGTATAAGCGATTATGGGAAGCAAAACAATCCAAAACGCGGGTCTTGAGGTCTGGACGATCAAGTTGGGCGTCAGACTAATCAAGCTCCAAGGTTGTTGCTGAGAGTCAACCACCACCACGAAATGGTGGAGAGACCCGACCGGCAATTGTATATGTTGACAGATCCCGGGTCGCCTGGATGAATCATTGGCTGTATCAATCTCTGAGGTTCATTTCTATACTGCCGTATCAATGTCACATTTCAGGTAGCTGCCAACTCTGGTGTTGATTCCGAGTTTTGTTGCTTGACCTCCCATACTCCACGTCATTTCTCATGTCCTTAAAAGGCAGTTGGACGAACGGTACTTGTCAGGCCCGAATTCTGAGATGTTTGGGGCCCCTATTCGATGCGTCCAAGTAACAGGCCCATCCCAACGCTCTACTCGAACGAGACACACGGGACATACAATATACGGGGACCAGCGCCAACAACACGCGTCACGTCATTTATGGCAATTCACTATTTGCAGCAAGTGTCTTCGTCGTTTTGCTTGTCAGCCATGATCTCACGTTGCCAGTCTCTCATTCGCTTCCAATGACAGGACTACCAGTCTGAGGTCTGTCAGCGCTCCGAAGACTCCACAAACGATCGCCGACTGATACCGATCTGCGCCTAGATATGCTGGCCGTAGAGTGCGAGATACGTGGGAGCTGGATCCTTGACGGCCAACCCTGCTACGCGCCTTTGGTGGACGGCATGATAGAAAAGTGGATTAGCAAGGGGCTACGTCGACAGTAACTTTGAGTTACATTGCCTCATTGGGATATGACATGGTAATCTATTGGTCAGGGCTATAAACTTAAAACCTTCTTCGTCTGTTGGAAGGTGTTTGAGGTAGCGACTTCCTCAGCGGTTGACACAAGCTAAGGATTTACAGTCACATCACGAATGGAAATTTAGTAAATATATCTTGGATAATTGAGGAGAGGCTTGAGATAAGTATTTTACTTATTTTACTAAATCTTTATACTCGCCACCGGTCTATGTAGCATTCCGCTGGAGGTCAATGATACAGGGGTATCTAGATAGGAGATACTCTATGGAACAGCGCTCACGCATGAGTATATAACTTGATTGCCATACTCTAGCTAGAGCCAGGGTACTTGAATCACGTTCTTGGAGGTGAGTCCAATCACCAAACCATTCCTGAACAACAAGACACCAAAATTGAAGGTCCAGGTGGCAGCAAAACAACAGAATCCATCTGTGAGCGGCGGGCTGAGCTGTGTAGGTAGAAGCTCACTGGCGACTGCACAATGATTACATAGGATTGCCGTTGCTTTGAATAGGTTCAAGTTTGTAGGGTCACTTTCGACAAGATAACTTACTAAAACAACCAGGAACTACGGGCCAAGCATAAAGCTCTGTCGGTTTGGGGATCTCAACTTCTTGGACGCCTTTGTATTTTGGACTGTAAGCGGGGTGTTTATCAAGAATCCAAGGTGTCTATATCGTTAAAAAGGTGTCACCGCCGGTTCCATGGGCCTGTGAAACAGATGTTAGATGTTGTTGACACGATAGGTCTTTACGACTCGACTCACATGCCATCAGTGACGGAGATTTGTGAGCATCGCACAATACAGGCTCCAAAGGCAGACTACAAATATGCTGCTACCAGCGGCGGTGCTGATGAGGGAGACGAATCGAAGGGCAGGCGAGCAGGATGAACGTCGTGAGGTCGTGGGCTCTTGGGTTTATCTTTTGGTCTCACCAAGAGGATTTGTGCCTACGAAACTGCCTCAGCCCCGGGACTGCTAACAAGCCGAACATGCCCACCAAAACAGAGCCGTGCGACCCGAGAGCAGCCAAACAGGTCTGCCCGGTCAAAATAGCCAACTGAACATACTAACAAATAAGCATCCAATCATACATAAGCCATGAGTATCAATTTGACTTTGTCGCAGCTCGCGTAGGAATCTGCAGGTCAAAAAGCTGACAAAGTTCCACGGACTTGCGCTTGACATGTCACCACTAAACCAGACAGTCAGGGCACTCAGGGCACTGATGGTAGTCGAGGGATGAACGGGGGTGAAATATGGGGCGTGCCACATGAACCGCGCTATAGTGGGCGAGGCCACTGTTGCCCACTAACAGTGCACTGAGCGACTGTAGGGCTGACCCGATCAAAAATTCGGGCATGAAACCCCCCCACTAACTAGCCCTGAGTGTCCACTAACGCCCACTGAACGAGCTAGCCAGGTCAAAACAGCCCAAATCCACCAACATTCACTGAAGTCCACTGCGAGAGCAGGTTGGGTCAAAACCGCCCGAAACCCACTGGCGGAGGCGTCTGGCCTCAAACGTCCACTAAACCCCACTGAAAGAGCTGGCCCTGTTAAGATCAGCCTGAACTCGCCGATTGGCCCTGAAAAGTTGGAGCTGAAAGTTGGAGCAGAAAAGCTGGGCAGAAAAGTTGGAGTAGCCAGCGAGCTATAATCGATCCCGAAATTCGTGAACAGCGCCCCGAAATGAACGCCAAAACAGCGACTTGTAGCGTCGAATGCGCGCCGAACCAGGCGGCTCTCATTCCCAGGAAGTCAATAGACAAATTAATATGCAACTTAACTAGAGGCAATATGGAAAGAGAATGCATCGGCTCAAACCAAGCACAGAGAATTATACCAGTTATTTACTTTACACTGCCGTGAGGTATATTGTAATAGACATCCTATGCAGGATCTCCGAACCACATTCTATATAGTAATAAAGCCTATCACGATTCAAGCAATGCTCGACCACCTTCAATAATGCCTCATATCAGATTATACGGCGGCAAGGTCCCCCTCATCAGTAATTACCTCACTGATGAAGAATGATCTGTAACAGTGAAGTTTATTCATCAGACGACTGCTCTTGTCAATGACACCGATATTGCCTTCGAACACATCAAATCCAACACGACAGTTATATTTCACCTTGGATAACCAATAGCGCATGATGTAGTGTGCACAACGGCGTCTTGGTTGCGTCGCTGGTACGGCAAAACTCATCCGAATCATGAGTCGGTTTCAGTCCCAGACAAGTGATCGAGATCCCCTCGGCATTGATATTGCGTTCAATTGGTGATTACTGTACTGGCTACTGTACTGGCTACAGTCACATACCCGTTTCATGTGAACCGCACTCATCTGCGACCTCTATGGTACGATAGTGTTGTGTGTTCTTTCAGGGGTACGTCTAACTAATCCGTGGTGAACTACCCCCTGAGCCATATATGATGAATCAATGTGGCAACACTCCAAATAACAATTCAGTACCATTTTGCAACATTGAGATGCTGTTCGCCAGTCTGTGTTGTATTTCGGCATATGTTACAGTTAACTACGTAAATCTGGTTAGGGTTGAGCTTGGAACAACGACGAAGGATAATTGCCCTTGTCTATACTTAACGAGCCCGGACTTCAAAGGCGTTCAGGCTAGGCCTTTGTGTCCAAACATATCTTGACTCTCCATGATTCAGTGATCTGCTGTTAAACCAATCACCATCCATGTCTTGTCTCAATGTAGAAATACCTTAACGCCAACATCCTCAGCCCCTGATCCCTGTTCTCTGTGGAGAGTCACCCTGAACCCTGACCCATTTATCCGGAATCCCTTGGCATTATGACTCGTTACAGCCTTGAGGCGTTGGTCCGAACAGTTCCGATGACGTCTGTGGTCTGTCGTTCGAGAGACTTTCTGTGTGATGCCCTGATTTTCGGGAATAGAGAGTTGGGTTTCTCAAGTAACCCTCCCTTCACCGGAGGAGTTCTATGGAGTTGCTATGTCGTCCAATCGAAGGTCAGTCACGACGGTCGTGGTATGATGATGAGTTTATGGATCTTGTAGTCCTTTGAATGAAGTTGTCATTGAGTCGTTCCCGGTTACAACTGTGATGATTCTGATGTAACACCAACGACTGTGGTCGCTTGTCCTTCTCTCAAATAATTCGTGAGTCGGTAGTATGATGATGAGTCCATGAGTGACAGTCATGGTCTGGGGTTGCCACGGGAGGCTGCCTGGGTGTGGAATAATTATCAGTACCATGAACCGTGAGAAGGTGGCGTGAGCTTGACATAGTTCGTCTGTCGACGGATACGGGGCCTTGACCGGAATCCATGTGCAGATCGTCTTTCTGAGCTCACCAGCACGCATCTGGTCGGTAATCTCGGCGAACGCCTCTTCCCAAGGCGGATCCCCCTCCCATACTCCGGGGACCTGTCCCCTGATCTTTCATCGGAAGACGGGGCGAGTGATCCCAAGAAGGGGGTTTGAGAGGATGTAAGGGCGTCAAGCAGCTATGGCCCAAGACCCGTTCCTCCTCAATGTTGTGACTTCGCTGGATGGAAAGGATACTTGTTCTGGAGCAAAGGAAGATAGCCTCGCCGTATCTGCATCTTCTCGTCATTCAGGAGCTAGCCTCACGACTGGACAGTTTCCTTACATGATTCGGCATGATAGCCATTGGATCACATCATCGGAGCCTCCACCAAGGCATCTCCCACAGTTGTCGCGATCGTCGGCCTCACGCCGGCCACCATCGTGTGAGGGATTGAGAGTGTCGCCTGTTGCCATGAGAGCATGGGCCCTGTCGATTGACCCGAGAAGCCCTGTCAGAACAAGTTCAGAGCGGGCTGCTGAGCAGACTCGAGACTGTCAAACCGTGATCACGATCCACACGTATGTCGCCCCGTAGCCTTAACACCTTTGCCTCTGTCTGAGAGGTCTTCCGCCGATGCGAAGGGAGCGCGCTGGACGTACAGTGCGCTTTTCAGACAATCGTTGGGTGTCTTTCGGTTGAGATGGCCCTTGAGTGAGGTTTAGCCGGTGCTGGAGCGCCTCCTGTATAACTGTCTCCAGATATCGACCTCGGGTAGCGCTACGTGAACGAATGTATCTGAATCGAGGAAACGAGAGGTCAGCGAAGAAACTGGATGAAAGGTTTGCAGGGAGCCTGTTTAGATGTTGAAAGAGAACTTAAGGCTTATGCCTTGTATGACCTCAAACAAGGATCTCGGAGTCGTTTCTGTGCCCTGATATGTGTTTGACACCGAAGTGCCGCCACCACAGTATGTTCGAGTGGTCTGAATCCGAGAGGCGAACGAGTACCGTTTGTGATCGCTTCTGCTCTGGGTAACAGATATGTCAACAGATGTCGCGCTTGTTTAAAACCTTCGTCGTTTCGTAGCAAAGCGCATCTATAGTCGCTTGTTTTGCAGTAAGGAATTTTGGGTAGTCAAAGCAATCCATGTATCCGGCATAGTGAAGAGGAATGCTTGACGCGCACGAGAGTCGGTATGATCGACATTCGAGACGTCTGGACCTTGGTAGATATCGGACATGACGGCGACCATTGGGATGGGTTTGAGTGGAGGATATGTCGAAGTGAAGACAATGGTAATGAAGTAAGGTCAGAGTGATTGGGTTTACCTTGGGCCCATCAGATGTGAGATGGCGTGTGCTGAATTATGGTGACACAGCTGTGGGGCTCACTCGGCTCAGGCGCTAGCACTGGCAGTGACAAAGGTCCGCCTATTCTGTGTCACTGTCTTAACTTACCTTCAGCACCGCTTCAGCAACAAAATCTCAACATCATCTTTCCTATTGCAAGTAACAACACACAAAGCCCTGCTCTTATAGCCATACATTTCAAGTCTCCCAGTCAGCCCAAGATGAGTCAAAATCAATCTTGTAAGTATCGCCATCGTTCCCGTCCTCTTGCCTGCTAATATCCCTGCAGCTTCCAACAATACCGACTTCGACATGATAGCGATAGCGGATGTGGCCGCTCAAATGGCATTGGATGTCCGCGGTAAATTTCCACAGGACACGATCAACTCCGTGATTCCACTTCCGCGAAGGCTCGGCCGGAGCCAGCAGCCCTCAGCTATCGACCAAGAGGGTATGAGGCTTTGGAACGCGTCGCAGACTAAAAAGGACTTCGACGACTTTGACCCGGCTGTGATCACAGAAGCATCTGAGAACTACAAGACTGTATGGAGAGTCTGCCTTCGCGTGTTCTGGTCCACACCGAATGAGATCTTGTCCCTGAGGGAGGGATTGCGGTATCGCCCAACTCCACCAGCGAGCGTGAAGGCGTCTCATGTAGTCTTCTCGCCAAAGTTCAGCCGCCTGTTTGCTGAATTGGTCGTTCATCCATGCTGGGAAGGTCGCTCGAATCTTTTCATCATGGCCATCCAGTACACTGTCAAGGTTCGTGTTGACAGCCGTACATCCTGGCCGAATGCAGATTTTTTGCATTTTCTCAGTTGTCCTGCTCTGAAGGCGCTCTCACGTTGGTCCTTTCGTCTTGAAGAGGTGGCGATAAGTCTTCACGAGATGCATAGGCAAGCCAGGGAGGCTCAAACAGAGGCTCCCCCCTCCGAATTCTCAAACTTTCTTTACTTCCTCGGCGAGATAGCCAGCATGTCGCCAAGTTCTGACTACAAGCAAACCTACCTTGGTCGTCCAGCATTGCCAGTCACCACTAAGGACTTGAAGATCCTTACAACTGCGGTGACGCATTTCGATTGGGAGGAGGTAGACTGGGCGGAAACTCCAGAAGAGGTCTTTGATTCTTTTAAGGTCAAGGGGGGGCTTTCTAGCGATCAGTACCCTCAGAATGACCGACAATTAAAGCGTTTTGTTCGTCGAAGCCTTGTCGAAAATTATCGCCGCATTGCGATGATGAGAGATGTTTTTGGAGGCCCGAATCCTCCAGATGAGACCCCTTCTGATAATGAGGTTCTGAGTGGTGATGAGTCTGAGAGTACTTGAGTTGGCGATAGCGTCTGGATGTGGATCTTATAGAACTGTTATTCGAGGTTGTGTCAGAGAATGAGTATTGGGACACAATTGTGTATGGATTTAGTATGTTGTATGAAATGAAACACATCGTTATGGCATCAAGACAGGAAACGTGACCGAAATATGAGCCAGCGTGGCGAAACTTGATGATTTAGACACATATTATAGGTGTCACATCACTAGACGAAGAGCAAAGGTTGAAGGAAGAAACAAGTGTTTAACACGTTGATATAATTCCTCCAATTTACATTTCTGTGTGCCTTCTTCACCCTCTTGTGGCCAGTGCCTTTGCCATGCAAAAGTCTGGGCCTTTCCATGTGGCCGCTCAAGGATAAATTACATAACTATTCTACTGACCAACAACTTCACACGTTCATTCATTCAAGATAGTGTTGTGAGGGCCCTGACATTGCATTACTAACTCAAAGAACTACCTTACACGAAGAACCACATTTCTTCTCCTCGCCACTATTGTGAAGTGTCATCGGAGGCAAAACGACACTGGCTCATTATGCTGATCCTCCATTGAGTGTTCTCGCCCATGCCTCGATGAAATCGTTGAAGTTGGCCTCCATAGAACGAATGCGCTCATTTGCAGCCCTCAATCTCTCCCTCAGTTCGCGATTCTCCTCTGTCAACAGACGACCCTCCTCCAACGTAAGAAAGGTCACTCCAGCAGCACTATCTACGTCTCGCTGAGAAGTAGTGATACGTTCAGAAGCGTCATGGCCGTGGGTGGCATGCCCGGTACTTTTGCCGTCGGAGCGATCGAGGGGACCGTTGGAAGATGACTGAAAGGCGTGCTCGTTCAGCACATGCGCTCTGGTAGAGGCATATATCATATAAATAGGAATTCTAGATCCCAAATCGCCGCAATACTCGAGTCTCAGTAACATCCTACGTAAAACTGGGCAATCTGTTTTGTCGTAGTGGTCGCAAGGCCACAGGTGTCGATCATCCAGGCGACATACGATTGCATATTGCAAGGCCTGTACCAGCTTGTCGGCATTCTCCTCGAAGCATGGGTGAACAATGAGCGAAGTGAGCGCATGACAAAAGTTCACAGAGTAGATAACGTTTGTGTGCTCCCCAACGTCCCTTGACCCAATGGACTGGTACCGTAGCATGTTGAGAGGAGACATCAACTAAATTGGGGCAACGTCCAGAAGGCGCATGCTTGTCTTCCACAGACCCAACAATCTCGAATGTTGATTCTTGGTGAAGTTTCTGGAACAAAGCTTGACAGTAGACGTATCCCACCAACCATTGGCAGCGTCTTTGTCCTCTGTAGTCCAGCTTTGTGGCATCTTTCTGGACATTCTCTGCCCCAAGGCCAATGTTTCAATACCCCTGCAGGGAGGACACTCTTGAAATTGTCTACGGGTCGTCGTGACTCATCTGTTCCGGCTGACTTCGCCTCGCGAGACGTGGAGGTTGAAGTTCACCAGAGGCGCGTCGCCTTTGTTGTTGGTTGCTCATTTTGGTGTTGCTCATGGACTTGAATGTCGGGCTTCGTGTAGTCCTGTCTGTAATGAACTTGTTATCCTCTGCGGTCTATTTTCGTCGACAGCCAGGGACTTACGAGTGTGGTTGCAATGAGCGCTGGAGAAGAAAGGAGGAAGACGATCAAAGACTTTGTACCGTTTGTGTTACTAAGCAAAGCGGGCATTTTGCCAGTGCCGGCTGGCCTACCACAACCGGGCTATTTCTTGCAAGAAAACTTTCATTGCTCCTAATTCTTGAGACGTAGAGTTTATTCCAATTCTGCATACAAACCCTTAACTTATTCATCGTCACTTCAATCACCTCCGCTTAAGCAAACTTGGAATCGACAGTGCTCCGAAAGCTCACGATTGCATGACCGAACAAGACCCTTTCACAGGCAATACCAGCTGAACAATTATTCCATCTCAAGAAAGCGACATGCGAACACGATACGCGGTCATAAGCGGATGCCCAAACCAAGTACACAGTTGTCATCTCTCGGAACAACGCATGCCACGATCCTTTGTCGAGTCCAGATCGGTTCTCGCTCTTGGCCGAAGCACAACGAACAGCAGCACGATTGATCTCTGACCGACTTCGACGATTGCTCGAATTGTGCTCAAGCGACAGCACGACGACCCGTCTCATCGTTTTGACAAAAAGAAGCACTTTTCAACCAGCAACCGACCCAACGCGTATAATAGTCAGGCTCAGAGAGTCGCCAGCGACTGTATACTGGAATGGGATCGCCTCTGAAGTCATGGGGATCTGCGACGACCAACCAACGTACCAATAATGAACAGTTGCTAATACCGTGGCAATCTCCAACGAAGCACAGCACCCGAATCCACACTGTTCAAGCTGGCGCCCACCAAGCCACTACGAGCTTTCGACAGATATTCCCGAATCAGCCCGTCTCTCCCTTCCCTTACCGCTACGAGGCCGTTGCTCAAGCCGCACAATTCCCGAAATCGATACGCCAAAGATAGAGTCAGAACTCGCAAGTGGCTGGTTAAGCGCATGCGCAGGTTCCGACATTCCGCGGCCGTCCGATATTAGCTGCAAACATCAAGCCCGCCACTTGATACGACAACCCCATTCCACACCGCTGAAACTCAATCTGCGCCTCTCCCGAACTCAAGATAATAATGCCTCGACTGCAGAGATTGAGCTTCAGCTACCACTCCTGCCGCCGCCCCCTCCCAGTTCGGTAAAGCTGCGATGTGCTCAAGCACGCCCCCCGTTCGTAACTCAGTCCCCGTCGGAATAGACTTCGGTACAATACCACGTGTCCTTCCACTCAAAGATCACGTTTACGTTTATTTGGCGTCCAATGGCACAAGAGTTGCCGTCCAAATTGGGGAATTCTCTCCACTTGCCAGGACAAGGAAGGATCGGTTGACCCATGACTCTGTTTTTAGAACAAAACGCTACTAAGCCGTTTTGGATGAAGTTTTGGGCTCAATTACCGCTGATAAATGGACAGAGACAGGATTTTAGTGGCGGACTGGATCAGGTGCTGGATTGCGGGAGTAGAGACTTAACATGGGCGATTTGGTAGGGCTCAGGGACAATTAAGACGACCATCACGGAGGCGAACATACCCATCCAGTCAATTATCGCCTGGGTCCGTCGGATCGGTATTCATATCCTGGAGTAGCTAGTTCAAGGCCAGTGTCGTGGTTTACTGGATATAGCGCATTTATTGTCTGGGCTTCAGAGTTGTCTCATGTTCACGGTAGTTAAAATCTTGGTTGATCCACGCGATGAACTCCAACCCTACAATCGTCACCAATTTGATGTGATGCCAATAAGATTCGAAGAAACGTTTGTGGCTTCCAGAACTTGATCTAAAACTCTGCTCAGTAATCAATACAGTTAATCGGGCCCAGACAGAAGCAGGACAATCATGAAAACTCAATTATTACAATATCTTACATTTAAATACCTCAAATACCAGAACAGCTACACAATTACCCTGCTCTCCGTCTCAGTCCACAAGAGTACGGATCATTTCTTCTTACCCTCCATACCATTCCAGAATGCATCGCGATCTACCCCAGGCTTTCCCTGAAGTTGAACAACTCGTCGACTATCGCGAAGTGCTTTTAGAACATCACGGAACATCCGGAGATTGAACTTTTGACCGGAATCTGCACCGATGAAATCAGTTGAAGCGTCCTTGTTGCATTTGTAGTTGAGTACGCCCATGTCGCCAAAGATGAGAAGGCCTGACCTTTGTCTTGTCAAAGCAACGTTGAGACTGCGTGGATTACCGACGAATAATGGACCACTTTCTTCCGTCACGCACAAAGCCAGGACCACAATCTGGGCCTCACGGCCTTGAAATGTGTCAAAGGTGGAGCACACAACGTCGCATAGCTCAGGATCCCTTTTGAACCGTTTCCCGATGGATCGAAAGTTTGCGCGATAGGGCGTTAGAACGGCTATATCTGCCGGAGACAGCTTCAGATGCCGAATCATGTCCACAAGAAGGTCTGCAATGAGGTCCGCTTGTCGAGGATTGAGGCGGGACTCGCTGTCGGGGTACTTGCGGATCGGGCACCCCCGACAATTGAAAAAGACTGGCGCGAGGGTGTTGCTCGCAGGAGCTGGAATGTGATACTTCTGTTGGAGGTAGTCCTCCACGTCGATGCCGATGGGAAAGTTTGTGATGCGACACAGAGGGCTGTACTTGAAATGCGGTATGAGGCTGGTATACACATTGTTCAGGGAAAGGTCGAAGAGGTCCTCAGCCATGCGATGCTGGGTGTAGAGATGAAAAACCGGCCACCCGAGGTGAATGAACCATGAAAGCCAGGAGATTTGTGCAAACCCAGCAAAGCGGTTGGTCGGGTAGAGGCTCATTCTATTGTGATCGGCCCAAGTCTCCCAGGAACGTTTTCGTCGTCTGATTTGGAGCAGTTCGAAAGCGGTTGAAAGGACTGGTGCGAGTTGCATTGGATCGCCAATAGCAATCATAGGTCGAGGCGTATTACCAAAGACAAGTAGACCATCAGAACAGAAGAGTGTGGCGGCTTCGTCAAAGACAACGGCTCGAGCTTCTTCGTTGAAGGACTGGTATATCTCACTGGCTGATACCACAGGTGTGGTCGCGACAACATTTGAACACCGAAGGACGAGTCTCATGAGTTGAAGAAGAATATTGTTGTGACTCTCTTGCTTCTCTCTGACTCGGTATTCGGCAAAAGAGGAGATCCCTCGAGCGAGGTTTACCAGGTGGCGAAACTTTGAAAGGCATGCATCGGAGACCGAATCGGATGCAAGCGCGTTGAGTCGCTCATGAAGATCGAATAGGTCGGCGTTGTCTTCTAGACTCAGTGCTGGCACGGTCTTTGAACCCAATACACGCAAGGTCCACCAGCAAAGTGAATGCTCCAACTTCCAAGGTGATGGGTTCCAGGCACTATACTCTGGGATTGGCTGTCCAATCAACGCCTTGGTGCAGTTCTCCATCTCAGTCTTGACGCTATAACCGCGTACCAACATGAGATGTTTGACGTCGAGACCACGGTCGATGAGGTTGCTGGTCGTCTTCATAGCGATGTCGTGGATCCGTTCGAGAATATTGTCGGTGGCACCGTTTGAAGAAGCGCTGACGTAGATATGATGGAGAGACGGATTGAGACACATGAGGACGATGAGGGCAGATGCGAGGTGGGACTTTCCAGTTCCAGGAGGGCCAGTGACCAACCCAAGGCCAAGGTGCAACTTGCTGAAGTACTTCTTGACTCGCTCTCTGTCATCTTCAAAGACGTTTTCGAGACATGCGTCCCGGATCTGAAGGGGCACATCTCGGAGAAGGTCAAACTGAGGTAGGCTGACGTTTACTCCATCCTTCTGGAGATCCCAAAGTCCTTTCCCGATCAATAGTTCATTGAACAAGAGCCTCTTGAGGTTGGAGAAATGATCAGTCTTCATTACAAGAGGAAACATACGTCCGTGGCTCAAAGCGTGGACCGCTCCGACGCGTTCGGTATCGCCGTGAAGACCAGATTGGAGGAGAAGTCTCAGGTTGTCGCGTCGAGATTCTTTAGCGGTCTCATAGTCTTTATGAGCGATGGGGCAAAAGTCATGACCATCCAGTCCTTTGGCGGGTCGAATAAGACCAAGAGGGATCCGGTTATGAATATCGATGCCGTTGAGCTCGTCGCCAGTTGCGTATGTCAAATGAACCGCTTTCCATGTGACTGGTCCAGACCGGTGCTCTCCATCGCGCTGTTTCCGGGTAAACTCGACTTCAATCTTGTTCAAGTCACCTCGAAGAGCACGACGGGCGGCGCGCCAATGTTCGGGTTCCTTTGCACATATTAGCCAAGTTATCTTGGTGGCAGATGTCACTCACGAAAATGCCTTTCGGTTCCAGTAGACACACGAATTCGGAGGTCTCCTTGACGGGGCTTGAGCCGATCTTCTAGATCAACGCAGGCGGTTCGAACTTGGCGATTGCATTCAACTTGTTGTCGAAATCCCACACATCTTGCACATGAGTCTGGGTAAGTGCGGTGTTCCTCTCGTTCTCGTTCTTGAAGCGGATCGTTGGAGGAAAAGCCATTCCTCTGTTGGCGGGAATCTGTTTGCTGTACTGGTCCATGTTCCACCTGTGTCTGAAAGTGTTAGCTTGGCTAGAGAACAGGACAACAAAGAACTCACTCTTGGCCGTATCCATAGTCGCGGGGGATTGATTGGGAGTTGATGCTGTTGACGACATGGTTGATCTGATCGGTAGTAGCCTTCGTCAAGAGAGTAAAGGTGCGTCGGTGGAGGATCTCTGGCAGAGAGATGGCATCGTTGATCGGAGTATGCCGGTTGACCCAGTTGTCGACAGTCTCATTCACCCCATGAAAAGGCAGACCAAATCCCGTGACCGTGGTGCTTGAAGAGACACTGATCTCCAGAAGTCTGTAACCGCTGCTATCCCCAGCCAGGTGGCTATCTAACGCGGGCCAGTCGTCAGAAGGAAGTTGGGAGCATTTAGTGGTGAAGCCGCGCGGTTGAAGCTCGATCGTGATGTGGTACAGCGTCGACTCTGTCATGGCTAAATCGGAGCTATACCAGCTCCAAGTTCCGCGATCCGGGTCGCGAGTGAAGGATAGGCGAACTCCCTTGTTGTTGAGATTTACCCCAAGGTTGGGAGATGAATGAATGACCTTCGTGGCGCCCTCATCTGCATCATCATAAATGATGAGGCTACAGCCTATCTGACGGGGATGAGACACCATTGTTCTTGTTCGTGCGTCCAGGCGGCGGCAAGGATTTCGAGGGGATGTTGAAAAAAGATTACCGATGAAGGAGCGAAACCTTGCGAATGAAGAGAGGTGGGAGAGAGGCAGGGCTGCAGGCTAAAGAAGCGGGGTAATAGAGGTTACACGAAGAGCGGCCGCACAGGTGAGCAAAACACATTCAGTGAGAGGAACCAAGAGTCAGTGGATGCTGCCAGCCTCTCTGTTTCAGGATCATGACACCGGTCTCACGATGAAAGGATAATGGATGACATTTCACCAACCTATCGTCTCGTATACAGCACTAACAGCAGGCAAGGAAAATAAGCAAAATTCAATAAGAGGACTAGAGCGTCAAAACCTCTCCTCTCACGTTACATATTCAGCCTGATGCACTCGGGAGATTGCCACAGTACTAGTACACCACGTGAGTCGACGTTATGCTGGAGATATCAAAGCTAACTAAGTCTAAACTTGTAGTAATTCATCATAATTTATGGTAAAATGTGCCTAACTGAGTATACCTCATCAACCTTTAGTGGATCCTTATGATAAACAGCTTTAATCTGAGGCACGGATGTGGTATTTGCAATTGAGTCCTGTGGGTGAGAATCACCGCACGAACTTGGAATTTACTTCGCTGTTTACAGAGCAAACTACTTTCGTTCTCGATCGTCAGTCTGTCGCTTGAAACAGGCTCCCATGGCCGTTGATAGTACTCAAACAGCAATCTCTGCAAGACACCTCTCCATTGACTAATCTGACGTGTTGTAGCTACTTTGACATTAAATCTTTCCACTATCCGCGACTCACTTTCTCATGCCAATCATCTTCCATCTCATGCAGCTGCGCCTCTGTATGGTATATGGCTCCCAGGGCTTTGGGGCCGCACCAGGGTAGTCTTGCGATGGGTGAAGGGGCCGGCTCGTCGCCAGGAACGTCACCAAAGACCATGCATCGCTGGTGAAACATGAAGACGTAATTGTGATCCTATTCAGCTACCTGCGGCGCGAGCGCATTGGAGACCCGCTCCAGGGGGGCTGACGAAACATGTTTGGGCATCGTGGCTTAAAATTTCGACAGTGAAGCCACCACCATTGCATTGGGATTATCGATGAGGTCGAGTTGGATACGAGACTTGGAGAAGATTGGGCATTGGCATGAACGACATTTCGATGGGAAGAGGAGTATGGTGCGGTGAGTTGGATAGGTCAGTGGACTTCCGAAAGAATCTGGAGACAAATTAGATATTGCTTCTTGTGCAAGTGATGTTATGTGAAGCCAACCTTCAAAGGCGGTGGGAAAGCCGGTAGTGAAAGGGTAACGGCAAGCAGTGTAGTTGCGAAATGGCAGTTGCCTAGAATAGCTGTCAGGAAGAGTTGGGTGGTGTTTGTGGAGAGTTACTGGGGACTCAAGTGATGAGCCTGTAACTCATATCTTTGGGATACAATGATCTGTATGCCTCGAGGCGACGGATGTCGGATTTTCGGATATGACTCCTCGCCTATCAGACTGATTGACTCAACTGTCGTCTTGAAATAGCCTCCCACTTATCGAAGGCATCTCTTCCACCATCGGCGGCAAACGTCAATCATGCTCTTGCCAGTCAAGGGTTGGGCGCATCGAGTTCTATGTACTGAGAGGCTCGCCAAAATGAATTAGCCCTGTCTCTGAACTCGGGCCTTTATGTTGATCGCTTTTGACCTCACTCTCGGGTCGAGTTCGATGAGGTATGCCTGATGCTGACCGTCAGCACGAGTCGAGGGTCCGGGGTCCTCGATCTGATCATGGACCGAGTGAAGTGGAAGGATTGGCGTTGTTCAGTCAAAATCATTGTCGTGGGGCATTCGGACGGTAAATTGGTTTCGTTGACACCTTCGGGCATCGCGTGAGAAGTAGTGTCTGCCTCGATTGTTAGTGGACAAAGGTTCGGTAAGACTCTCATTTCTCATCGTCAAGGCTCATTCGCCGACTTGATAACCTTGGTGGCATGCAGTATGCTGCGGCCAAGGGATATGGTCGTTGAGGGTTGTTCAAGTGAAGATTATTGGTGAGCACCTGAGCATTTTCTGGCAGTGGGGGATGAAATGTTGCTCAAGCAACACCGTTGGCCGTTGACTTCAAGTTTCTCGCGGACAGGATGAGAAAGGCGGTTCTCGATGGACACAGGTCTGAGGCTGGCCTGTTACATGAGAGTTGACATCGCGCAGTCTTAGCTGAGTGACCTCCACATTGACTGTTCGATCTGCTCCAAGTCTCATTGGCGTACCCATTTCCCGTGGTATCTTTGGTGGCTCGATTGCGGCTGTCGATGAGAAAGGCAACTTCGTGTGTCGCTCTGAGTATTCTTGGTGATTGTTATCCTTTCCTCTCCAAGTTCTTGGATGAGTATGTTGCTGTTCTTGATCACTTTCCTTGCTCGGTGTGACAGTGTAGTGATTCGTTGCTTGTCCTGCACCTTCCGGACAATGTCCTGTCTTTCTGATCAGATCGGGTGACTTGTGTTCTGCGGACGCAAGGAAAATTCGGTTCGCATGTTGCACTCTTCTGAGCCGCGAAATACCTTTGCTGACTCTTCGGCCACTTGCTGCGCGCGGAGCTCATCTTCTCCAAGGAACAACCTCAATCAACTCAATCCCCATATTTGTCCGAGATGTGATGTGGCTGGCGGCTGCCATTCTTGGGAGTATTCATTCGGTGAGACATCTTGATAAGAGCATCGCGCTTAGATCGAGTGGTGTCTGTATTGCTCAAGAGTAAAAGGGTGAGAGGGTGACTGTCGACGCTCCGGAATGGTCAGCGTCGGTGCTTATAACAAGCATGACGGGCCAGCACCACTTGGATTTGTATATCAATTGTTTTGGCTGAGAGCAACACAAATGTTCAGTATGAGGTGAGTCGCGTTGAAAGTTGGGGGCAAGAAGGAGAGATGAGAATATCAAATGAAGGACACGACAGCGGCCATCTGCATTGCCCAAACATGGGCATGAGTGGGTCTTTGGGAGAAAGAGATGTGGGTCCAAAGATCTTGGGCTGGGGTGAGAGAGCTTCAAACAAAACGACAGGTTAATGAGGTTGCGCGGATGAGGTGAAGCATCATCGATGTGGCGAAACAGTTAAGGCCGCAAAAGAAATCATAATTGTCCTTCGACTGCTGGTATAGAGGAAGTTTTATAATTATTTGTGCTCAAGATTGCTTGATTTGAGAGATGAGTTGTAACCAGGTTTCTCCATTTTAAAAGATGATGGGATCAATTGGAGGAAGTTTTGTTACTCATGATAAAGCCGCCAAAATGACAGCCAAAGAAGGAAAACTGACCCCGAATACTCTAAATAATGTTGTTAGTCCAAAGAAGAACATTTGAAACGTCCCAGCATCATATTGTACTATAGATCTGTGCATCAATGTCCAATATTCGAGCCAACTGGTTGCTCCTATCCTGTACTCTCAAAAACGTCAAGATTAGCCCCACTTCCCCAGATCGATATACAGACCCACAAATTGTTTTGATCCACCACGTTTTCACGCGTCGCAGTCTTGGTCAAGGAAGGCACGTCAATTCATGTCACCCACTTTGATCCCTTCGATGATACTCATCAGTTGTGTCCTCATACTATTGATCTACAGGGGTGACCAAATTCTCAGATACCGTGCCAATCAAGTCGCCTAGAACGCGGCGAATTTCAACCCGATTCACGCAACAAGAACTTAGGTATAGAGACTTGTCCTGCTGGCCACAGGTTGATGGATGCTAATGAGACCCGATAGAAGAACCATGCCTGAGCCGAAGTCACCATACCAATCTTGTCCCGACGAAGACATACGAACTGCTGGCAGGCACCTCCCATGCGTCAGGCAGTGCCTGGATTCGACAAACCAAGCCAGCCAACGCAAGCGACGTACGCCAAATTCATGACGAACGGAGCAGCTCATTAAATGTCAACGATGTATAGTCACTTTAGCGACTGATTCTTGGTCATAGCGTATCCTGAACTCGACTGCAATTCCCGAACTTGGGGCTGGAGTTACGGTGAGACTCAAGACGGCACATGAGCTTCACCCCTTGAGCCACCAAATCCAAACCATGCAGGACCCATACATACAGCATATTCAAGATCAACCAGGTCCTCAAACGTGCCCTGGCCATTTTGATGTTTTCAATTGACCTGATCGATAGGTGATTGTCCCATTGCCGTTCTCCCTCAGCGCGACAGTGGACCTTTGCATCTACAACAGCAGATCTAGCCCTGATTCACTTGTTTCAACTCATCGCGGCGAGCCTGGAAGCCTACGAACGCCGGCGCACGACCCCGAGTCGCCAGCATAAAAGCTCACATCGAATTCGGAACAACTGTCACCTGCATCATGGACACACTGAGAGGAAGTTCTGGATGCGCAAGCAAAACCGGCCCAGCTCAGGTCGGGAAGCGCGCACAAGAGTATCCCTGGCTTATTCGCCAGCGACATTAGTGAGACCCGACAGCTGCCTCGAAGACGAAAAGAATGATCGCTTCGACGGATCGACCTACGAGAGTACGTAGCTTTGGCTTGAAGCGCTAAAGCGACGCCTCACCCCTACGCTTTCAATCCACCAATTTAACATAGCGATCAGCCTTCGATACTCATGCACATCTTCGAAGATATCGACGTGCATCCCAGTTGAAGTGAGGCACATGGTGGATCGAATGCAACCATTCCCAGTCCAACTCATACTGGGGTTAAGCCCGCCATCTCCTGCAATTAGCCTCCGACTATGGGGAGTTATATCGGATTCGGGCCATCATACAAAACCTGGCATTCCTTGAACGATAACTTGAAAGGACAACGAGATGATAAGGATGGGCAACAAGATCAGCAACGACGAAAAAGACGGCGAGATGGCCGCATACACTAAACACGGCTTCATTAGTCATGATTAGACATCTCAAGTAGATGTTTGGTTCGGGCACTTCTTTGAAGTCTTTCATAATGGCAAAGAGAGTCGATAGACCTATCATTGTTGATCCTCACCAGGATCGCATAAATACATGATGTCTGCAGAACCATAGCTGTTTTAATAAGTTATATATAGATTTAGAGTGATATTTACAAGTTCTATTAAATAGCTATCTATATATTAGTGTAATAAAGATTCCTAATATATATTTTAAATATAATATTATTAAATATTAGAATGGTTAATCTAGGTTAAGTAACCCTTAAGTAATAAGAAATATTATATATATTTTCTATTTTCTTATTTTTCAATTTACTTTATATTTCTTTAGGTTACTTAATAATTAAATTACTTAATAAGTAAATTATATATAATATAAATTTAATAATTCCTTCTAAGAATATCTTCCTTTAATATTAATTATATATAAATACTATAAATAATATTATCTTTTTTTAGTATTATAAAAGCTCTTATAAAAAGTAAGAAAAAATATCTAGTTAATATAAAGCTAGCTTTTAAAGAGATAAAAACATATTTAAAATAAGTATTCCCTGTATTATTAATAGTAAAATACCTCTTAATAATTTAGTAAATACAAGTATATAATAGATAATATAGGAGTTATTTTATCTAATAGTTATTTAGATCTCTAGCCTTATATATAATTCAATAAGGAGGAAGTAAACCTTAGGGTATTCTATTATCCTTCTAACAAGAAAAGAAAGAGAAAGGCATTTCCGACGACCAGTTGGACAGTGCGGTGGGAATAGCAGATGAGCACGAAACGAGTCGCGTAAGGAATCTGAGTCATAAACAAGCCGTCAGAGGTGTACTACGGCTTCATTAATCTTTAGTCTCATTTCACTCGGATACATCACACGCTGTCAAGTGCCGGTTATGGCTGGCAGATTTTGGGGTTACACAAGTGGGCACCACGGCAAATCATTGTCGTGTTGATGTGCTTTCAAGTGATTGCTCTGGCGAATATCGCTCTTCTCATTGACCAAACATTTCGGTGTTTTTTCTCGCCTAAAATCGGTTTCATTCGCGCCTAAGCTCATCCTCCCTCCTCACTTGTCAATCGGTTGACTTCAGCATCGAACTCGCAACGGCCGCTCGGATGCGACATCTCTGTGCAGGAGCCTGCAATAGAGTCGACCTTTCTGCTATAGTTCAGAAGACTTGGCCATTTTATCAATAAACGCGTAGGTCTATAGTGCCTTACGACTGAATGGCCTAGACCCTACAATATCCCCATAAAGACTGAATATATTGACACAGTTGAAACCCAAGTGCAAGCGCCGAAGCCTGCCATCGAGCTGTACCCTGAGCCCAAGACCCAAGCTGTATCCGAGCCCTCCTTTCAAGGCCGATCTCAAAGACTGCTTATTCCGATCCCTTTGAATCCTACCTTCAGCATTCCCCCGAAGAACGCAAGCTCCGAAGATCCCAAGAAGCTTCAATCACAAACCCGTCCGATTTCGGACGATGGGCCATGGCCACTAAGAACATGATTTACTCGACTGCCATAGCCACTAATAATAGTAACCTCAGTCAAACATATATCTATATTCCTATGCAAGCCTTCTGATCAAAGCCTTCTTTATATTGCTAGGAGTTGCCGGTTACTTTGTAATAAGTAATCTATAACCTAATTAAAATAGACTTTAATTTTTAAGATATTTACTAAAGGTAATACTTTAAAATTTAAGAAGTTATTAGAGAAGTATTAGTTAAACTGCTATTAAGTATTAAAGAAGAGTTATATTAGACCTAGTAAGAGTTTAAGAAGTAAGGATTACTAACTTATTATAACTATATCCTACCCTTATAAGTAAAACCTATCCTTTTATCTTTATATAAAAAGAAACTCTAATTTAATATAAGATTTACTTAGCCTATTTATTTCTATTATTTACTCTTTTCTAATTAATATATCTCCTCTACTACTTAATTATATAGCCTTACTTATTTACTATATTACTTATCTATCCTTTAATTTTCTTAATGCAGATCTCGAGCGTTTTACTGATGATTTTATGAGCACTACCTTATCTATTAATAAGCTTGCCTACCACTTTTTCACTTAACAAATATCGCAATTTCTGGCGCATACTGTCATCCAGGATGCCAGGTGGTCTAAATAATTACAAGCATACTGGAAATCACTATTTCGCAGCAAGACCTCAAACCGCGATTTTATATCTTATGCTTTCGTTCTAGTGCGGCAATCTCAAGCAATCTCCTCTTAAGCTGCAAGATATCGCTAATAGCTCCTGTATACACTTAACTCTCCCAAACCCAGCGGCCTTGGAAGCACCTGGACAACTCCCTAATAGCATGCCAGAGGCTTATTAGGTTATCTATAGATCCTAAAACGTGACTTAATGGGGATAGTTATTATAGGATTTAGGGAATAAGCTCTAGATAGTTAACTAGCACAAGCTAATATTACTGCAAGGTTATTTGTGCCATATACCTAACAGTTATAATATATATATTCCTAATTTGGCTATTATATTCTCTGCTATTAGCTCTTTAAGAATTAGCATAACCGTCAACATGGGTCGCACGTGTCACGCGTGGCACTTGGCTTAGCATTTGGAAGGTGCGCTATCAATCCCGGGTAGCGTTTAAGAATGCGCCGATCTCTGCGCTCGTGGCCAGTTACGACACTGACAAAGCACATAGAGGAGGCCCTGCACTGTGGACTCGACAGGTTCTCAGGTTCACTCTCATCTCGAAGCATCGTTGCTGAACGCAGCCGCGCCAGTCTCTTCCAAAGACAACACCCTCCCACTTCTACCGATTTGCACAAATTGTGAACAATATTTATCATGGATGATGGAACGCTCTTTGGAAGTCGAGGCAGATTAGTCGGTTGTCTCATCTGGTATCTCATTTCTCTCATTGTTCTCCTCCAACTGAGCCCTTCTTATCCTTTCATCACCTCCAACCCCATTTCTGACACCTATCGGTGATGCCCTCACTACATGGAATATCTCGTCACCATCAGCCCCCGCAATTTGATGACCCCAGCATCTCCAGTTGGAGATCATGCTACCATGGAATGTAATCCTTCTCCCTGTTCGACCTCTGACTAACAAAGCCCTTTACTTCAAACAGGAGACAATTATTCGCTATGCTTCATTCATCCTTGCGCGAGGAACCACCTCAGAACCACCGAACGTCTCTGCCGATCCCTTGTCAACGTCACGATGCTCTATTCGCTACCCTCAATATACCAAGAGCCGCAGCCAGGTTACGTTGATGGCTCTCCACGAACATTCATAGTGCTTGAACGCGTCAGGGGCATTATGGAGAGGGCATGTCTTTCTCATCTCACGAGCGAAGAATGTCACGGAGCAAGTCATAATCTTTGAACTGGTCGGATTGACAATCGATGGTGCCTATCACTAACATATTCTTCTGTCGTCAGGCTGCCTCGGGATCTTTCGACGTCGCTGAATGCATGCCGGCCGCTGTCGCCCAAACCCTTCAAAAGAATATCAATATTGATCAAGTGGGCGATCGATATGGACGCTTGGAACCAATCAAATTGGGGTTCACGTGCATGATTGAGTTCGACCATGTGTGTTTTTCTTGGCGAATCATGCTGAGCTGAAGAGAGGGAGAAGGAGGAACGTGGCATTCACTCGTGAGGTAGCACCTCGTGGACAATAGCGGAGCATGACTGTCACATTAAGCTTAGGAAGAATGATGCCCAGATGAAAGCGGGCTATGCAAGTATTGGTGGTCTCGCTTAAATCTTTCATGACAGTAATCGCACAACATCGACGCCAAAGAGCGCTGCCGACAAGAAACACAAGAATACGAGCCACGAGCACCACAGGTATCAAAGCCTGATCCAAGATGAGCGACAGGTGTCCATTCCGCGACGAAGATTGGGGCAATCAGGGCACGCTCAGCGGATCGAGTATGGGTGGCGAAGGTTCCATAGCTTGAACACAGATTGTAGATGTAGAGAGAAGGAGAGCTGACACTCGATTTACAAGAGGCCATCAGCCCCAAGCGGTACGGATACTGAGCAGTCAACCATCGTGAGCAACGACGCCACCTGTTGGAGGATTACGACCAATAGCACCTGTCTGGCGCTTATCGCACATCGGAGGCAACTGTCGCTACGAGTTGGGAGCCACTCACCCCCGAACGGCGCCGCCATGTCTGCTTCGAATCCTTTCACGAGAAGACTAGTGCCACCACCCTCATTCTCCATATTCCAAACTGCTGCACTGAAAACTGGTTACCCCTCGGTAAGTTGGTATCGCAGTCACGATTTCTTCATTCACCCATGGAGACTACTTTATCTTGAAACACCTTCAAAACTGAGAACGATCCCCACATGAGATCTGTTGTCGTAGTGCGTCAATGGACGATGGCTCATAACATCAACCTATCATTAGCCGAGCGGATTCAGCCCAGTCGATGCCTGTGGGACTACGACAGCGTTGAGGGAGCGCCATCAAAAGGCCAAATAAAGCTCAGGGATGGACAAAGGATACGGTAAGTTCATAGCGGCCGGATTAGTTCAATAACCAAGGCCATGCAAGGATGGGGGCTTCACTAGAAGGTTCATCACGTAGAGATGGGTGAAAGCTGGACAAAAGAGACGTTGGAAGCCTGGACAATTCCACCACCAATTTTTCAATTATTCTATAATATCCAGACTCATGTCTAATAGAATCTGTTCCCCTGATACGTCTACTTTGATAACTACATGACTCAAGCTTTGACAACTTTAAGGACTCGTACACAAGGTAAAGAGCAAGCATGTGTTGTAAGTCGGAACCTACACAGGGTCGTCAGTCGCTCAAACAACTGTAACTCTTACATCACTTCGAGATCCGCTTCTCCAGCCCATCCCCCACCGTATGCTTCATATACAGTGACCCCCTCTGATGAGAGTTGGAATCAGAACGAACAGAGTCGGTCCCACAAATCTGGAGCGTCCAGGATACTCTCCGACTCAGTGGCAGGTTTGTTAAAAAGAATGGTACTTTGCTGATTGTTCTGTGGGGGGTTGAATGCTTGGTTCCTCTGACTCAACTCACGTAGTTCAGACTGCATGCTCTCGAGCTGGGTCTGCATGGTGATCATGAGACCTACAGGCTCACGAGGCAGACCTGGGTGATCTGGCGGGGAGCCCTTTGATTAAATGCAGACTGACATCATACAGGCATCTTCCGATTCGATATCTCTTTATCCCCCCACCTCCAATCCGAGTCCCCGTCCTTCACGCACGCGAATGCGATCAACAGATTCTCTTATATCAAACGCGAGATCAAGGAACACAACTGACTTGAAATATCGGAACCCAGGCATGGCCAACAGACCCCATGGCCATCGAAGCCAGCTCCTAAAGCCTGTCATAAGCGCTCCTTTCAAACTCTCCTATTTAGGGCAACCTCGAATAACTCCCACAAACCCTGCCATTTCTCCAATTTTTCGTCAAATCATCCCATCCAAGCTTGTCACCACAACCAGAACCGTACCTCCCAGCCGAACTGTTGAATCTTGCCGCTGGAACACCGAAACAACGCCAAGTGAAGTGCTCCCCTATGGCCATGAATACCATCCATAGGCAACATCATACCGCAGCAATACCGACTTCATATTTGCATGGGAACCGAGAGACTTGAAAGAAGTCAAGTGGCGATGTGAACTGTGTCCTGTCATCTCATCAAAAGCATTCCAACTCGCCAATTCCACTCAGGGGCTGCGTTATTCATTCTATGGCAGAAATCAGTGTCCGCCGAAGGGTTTGCTAGAGCTTATTTTGGGGGATATCACCGTCGGCTTTAGACGCCATTGAATGAGCTATCGGCAGTTAAGAGGTTCCTAGAGAGCTCCATCCTGCTGACGATTTTAGGATCATATACGGTACTCGCAATCCACGAATGGTACAAAAGCACATCTGAGAACCAGAAACCAGTACTGTCTCATGCATATCACACAGCACGATTTGCCCGACGCCCATTTCATTGAGAGTGATCGATCCCTGATGGCCTGCCATCAGACTCGACACATCAAAAAGGAAACTGGGAATCTCGACCCAGCGACAACACCGAAAGCTTCGCGACTAACACGACCGACTAATTACAGAAAGCGATTCGTTCGGCCTACTAAGCCATCTACCGTCGTTCGATTCCAACGTCCCAAGGCTGTGTGGATACATGGGGTCAATGTCCAGTGTACTCTCCACATACAACAGGGTTCAGGGGTACTAAAGACCGTTGGGGTCAGTTCATTGCCTAATTGGGACGTGAATTGGATGATCACTGGTCATGTTTTAAGCGTAAAGTTTACACAGGGGCGACGAGGAAGGTTGTGCAATTGGACTTGCCAAATTGTTCGCGATCAGCCTCGGGGACCATCAATATATTTGGCATCTAGTGAACTGCGATATAGACTAGCGAAGAGGCTCATGATATTATAGAGCAACAGTAGATAACTATTTAAAGCATTTTGCCAAGTTATTTTCTCCCCCATCGCACAGGGGATGTTTAACCACGGTTTAGATAGGGTACACAGATGATACCTTCACAGCCCATGGCAAGCTGGGGAGGTCTGGGACGGTATTGGTTTCCTCTGCGTCGACAGGTTCATACTACTTCAAAGCTACCGTAAACCATCAATCAAATACAGCATAAGCCCTCAACGGGACTTTCTGAGAGTGAAACAGACCCATTCTTCGTTCAGTTATACCAGAGACATCCAACTGTCTTGCTTTTGGGCACTTTGTCTTCCGTTGTTACTCGTGCAATCTTAAATATAACCGTTGTGCTGGCTTCCGCGTGTCTCAAGGCGGTATGCATGTCATTGGAAGACGTCCCATGAACAAATTCCAGTGTTGGACCAATTCCTTATCACTTAGATCTTTGCAACAGGGTCTCGTTGTGTTTGTCAGTTGAGCCATCACTCAAGAAGTTCAAGCATGTCTTGAGTTATTACATGTCTCGCGATTACATGGCAAATGCTTATAAATGCTACATCAAACCAACCTTTATCACAAGACATCAGGGCGTGTAAAGCACGCAGTTTACATACAAAGGAGTCTCTGTGCTTAGTTTGAGCGGATAAAAAAGTCCCATGTGCCTTCTGTCAGGTAGTGTATCAAATCGTCTGTTTGGTTACTCGGACAGCCACCTCGTTTTGCCAGTTAATGTCATCGTGAGTCTCTTTCTCCAGGGTTCGCTGCTCTAGGCGCTGTTCTCGATTTGCTCAGGGGACTGTTTACAGCCGCTTCAGCGTGTTCATGGATGATTGAGTGGATAAGTGGGCTGATGTGTTTTTTTACTGAGCCCGCTCTTTCAGTGGGCTTAGTGGACGTTTATGGGCGGCCACCTCACTTAGTGAGTTTGGGGTGGTTTTGCTCCGACCAGCGCCTCCAGTGACCTTTAGTGGCGTTAGTGGACGGTTAGTGGTAGTGAGTGGCTTGGGGTGGAATTAACCTCATCCGCTCTCTCAGTGGGTGCCACTGGAAGTTTAGCGCTAATTAGTGGGTTCAGGCGGTCTTGCCCGGGCCAACTTCTTCGTGGATTGTTAGTGGGCAACAGTGGGTTGCCTCGCCAGCTACAATGAACAACCTCCCCCATCCACTCAGGGCTACCGAGCTTCTCTCTCCCCCTCCACTCTCAGCTCGCGTCGCCACGCAAAAGCACAACCAGCCTGGATCATCCAGCCTCTAGCCCTACTCCAAAAGATCGCCAGCAATCCACAAGCCGCAGAACTGCTACAATCCTCCACACCAGAAGACCTCCACTTTCATTTCCCCCGAACGCCACAACGCAACGCACCACAAATCATCCACAATGGCTCCCAACCAAGAACAACCCGTTTTCGATCACTCCAAGGTCGACTTCACCAAAGTCGGCCCTCGCCGTGTCCATATGGAGAAGGTTTTCCGACACCTCGGTTTGTGGAACCCAGACCAGGTGAAGGTGATTCGCGAGAAGAGTGAGGAGGATGCCTGTATCACGCTTCGAAACAAAGGCTATCTTAAAGTCGGCCAATTGTACTTCGAGTACGTGGTCGACTACGGAGTCTGGTACAGCATTCGTAAGTTTAACAATATTAGCAGTCTTTTTACTCTCAGTTTACTAACCACATACCAGTCGGCAATGCCAACGTATCACGCGACGACCATCCTTGGCCTGTTCCCGTGAGCGACATGCCTCCCAGAAAGGACTTTTCCGAAGGTGTCTCTCGATTTTATCAAGGCTGGCTACTTCGAGACGCATCTATTCAAGAGTCACAGGGACATTCCGCAAAGTCGCCTAAGTCCGAGGATTCCAGCAAAGATACAGCCACGCCAGGACTTGCCCCCACTCAACCTGCTTCAATCGCAGAGACTTCTCAGAAGTCTCCCGCAGTGGCTACAGAGACAGTGGCCGTCAAATACGATCCCTCGCTCCCCTTCGCCTTACAGGCCAAGCCTACCGTGGCCACAAAGGCTACTCGCAAGTCTTCAGTGGCTTTCAAGACTGTCTCGGAGAAGCCCCCCTCCCCTCCAAACTCTCAACGTACGTTGTCGTCCGTATACACTCAACACTTTGACTAACCTTGCATTCATCAACCAGTCATGTCTACACAACTCACTCGATCAGTCGGTGAGGTTGAGGCGCTCAGAGAAGAGTTGGCGGGCCTCAAGGAACAGTTCAGAAAGCAGCAACGTGACATAGAGCGTCTGAAACGCACTCGATAGAGGATTTGGAGGTAGTTGAGAGAGAACTTTGGAAGACATAATGGTTATTGGAGGCGTGTAATCGTCTTTGCTGCAGGTTATTGAATGGGATAAGATAATGGAACATACGTGGATGATTAAGACTGATAAGAATCCACATTGCTTTATTTGGAGCCATGCGTGCCCAAAGGGAGTGTAGCCAACATAAAACCATGTCACCCTTAATAAATAACATTCCGGTACTTATACCTCGAGGTCTCCTGGACATCTATAAAATAACTTGTCTGGTTAGAGGCATCATAGCTGGATGATTTCCTGACCTGGACACAATTCCCCCATCATTGGTTGGACAATACTTAAGATTAACACTCTCACGAGATCTCCAAAGTCCACGACCTCAAACTGAAAGGAACTGACCCTTTGGTGTCGAATTATGGCAAATGGTTGGTATTTAGACACATCAGAACTCGCACAACTAATATCGGACAGCCCCGCGAGAAGTTGCTGCAGCCTGATAACAAAAGCAATGTCCCTCTGATGGGACTCTGGTAAGGAACGCTTGGCCTGGGGAGATCGATGTACGCCTCCAAAGTTTCGCGACAACATTACTGTCTGGAAAATTGCATTCTGAGTATCTGAGACTGCAGTGCATTCACAAGGATGAAGTTACGGTGGATATGAGATTACATGCAATACGTAGGAACGTCCGGTATCAGACCAGAAAAGAACTATCATTCTTGAGAAACGTTTTCGATTCAACTGTCCCACGTATAACGAATGCAGACTTGCTCATCTAGGTACCCCAACAGTCGTCTTGGAGGATGGAGGCCGGCAACTGGCACGCACCAGCTTCAGTGGTATTGTACCCACCACAAGTCTACCCACAAATTTCATCTTCACAGAAGAGTCAACAGCCCTCCATACTGCCCTATTCGATAATCGATTCTTCATACCCGAACACCTACCATCCGTTACATATCATGTCAAGCGACTATGCAATCGAAGGGAGCGTCAACTCTGATGTGTCCCTCGACTCTCTCCCTGCCGTCATGAAAGCCTTCAAGAAAGCTTCCGAACCAGACTTCCTCCCAAACATCCGTTTCGGACATCTGACTGTGCCAGCCGGCCTCAGCACGAAGGACGCGACAAATTACCGGATTATCTCCGCAATTCGACAAGAAGAAATTGATTATCCCATCATTTTCATCCTTTCTCGCCATAGCCAGCGTATATGCAGCATGGCGACGCTGGAAGATCTTCCAGTGCTTCCCAAGAATGACGAAAAAACACTAGAGTACAGCTGGTTCTCATCGATTCTTGAGCAGAACCGTGCTGGCGATGGGTCTGGCAACTGGAACATGTCAAGCATGCGAATGAATGGGAACAGCACCTGATGCTGCCAAAAGAAGCCTTCGTCGTCTTCTTTATCGACCCTTACATGTCCGCTGATTGTGCTCTGGCGCTCACTGGACTTGTTCAATGGGCTTTCGATATTTCTGAGAAACAAGCAGCGAACATTCGAGTTCTCGCAACATCCAACTACTTCGGCAACAACTTACTGTCTGAGCTTGTGAGCATTCGCTCTCAATACCCTGTCGTTCACTACGAGATACCCATCCCAACCCATGTTGAAGTCATTCCTGGATTCACTATCGACAACTCTGAGGGGGATGAAATCTTTGACAATATTGAGAACCTTGTACTAGCTAGGGACGACTATAATGNTCGCAACATCCAACTACTTCGGCAACAACTTACTGTCTGAGCTTGTGAGCATTCGCTCTCAATACCCTGTCGTTCACTACGAGATACCCATCCCAACCCATGTTGAAGTCATTCCTGGATTCACTATCGACAACTCTGAGGGGGATGAAATCTTTGACAATATTGAGAACCTTGTACTAGCTAGGGACGACTATAATGAGCATGCCATACTTTTTGTCCCTCCCCTTACCAGAAGAGATATCTTTCCGACCACTGCTCACTCTCTGTCCTATAATGCCCTGTTTCTCAAGAATATCAACGACACAGGTCCTATCATGAATTGACTTCTTAATAATATCTATTCAAACGTAATTGCTTTTAATACATTTAAGAGCAGGACATTTTATTATTATTCAATACCACCTTCTCCTCTTAACCATGGATGAAAGTACGCCTCAGCACTGTTTAGCCGATCCTCAGGGAGCCAGGTAAGCACGCAGGCCAAAAAGTCAAGAAACTTGTCTCTATCCTCTCCGGACAAGTTTGTTTCAAGGGATTCAAGTTCACCCTTAGAAGGAAGGGGAACAGGGCCGTGCCATTTACCCTCAGCATCCCAGTACTTGCGCGTCTTGTCGCTCCTCCTGAGGAAAACGTCCGGCGGCGGCCCAAGGAGCGCAGTCATGATCGCTAAATGATGAGCGTCATTGAGCTCTTCGGATTGGTCGTATACACGGAAGATGCCTTTCTGGTGCAAAAGGTCCCAGGCCTAAGTTCAGGTCAGTCCTGCTAGGAAAGGGATTGGGCGTTTCTTACCAAAAGTCCCACGCTCCAAACATCCACAGAATTACCCCAGGTCATACCGAGAATGACCTCAGGAGCACGGTATGGCAGCGGCATGGCGTTACCTCGATGCACCTTACCGATGCGTGCCTGTCCAAGATCACAGATTGTGAGGGCGCCAGCACCTCCTAACATGTATTGCGAGACATGAATGACGGTCTCGTCGATGAACTTTCGTGCTGAGGGCCGGCGAAGCTCGTTGTCCTCCACAGTAGAGAGAATTGAGTCGTCGGTTAATGCAACAAGAAGGTTGTCCGAGTGAATATCTTTAAACTGTTAGTTTGGTTCTGTCGTAATGAGCTTGACTTACCAGTATGGATCACATTAGCATCATGCAGGTAGTTCAACCCTAGCAATGTTTGGTCGAGGGCAGACGTGACGAGACTCTGCTGGAAGACATTGCCTTCCTGCAATTCTTGCAGAGTCCTAAGACTCATCCCCAACGGCGGCATGACAAAGACTTGATGCTCGCCATGGGGACCACTGAGCTTGAATGTGTCTCGGAATTCTCGTACATGCTGCCGACCTGCGTGGTCTAAATCGAGGCTAGACAGGTGTTTGTAGACAGCCAATTCTTGATTGTGTTTGAGCGTGTTTACATGAACCTTTAGGACCCAGAACTTTCCATCTCTGGGTTAAGATGTCAGCGGGTAGTTTACCAAGGTGGTAGAGCACTTACCTAAGATCTCGAGATAACCATACAGTTGAAGTGGTGCCGTAGCCCAGCTTTGCAACCACCTGATAATTCCCTTGAATAAATTGGCCGATACGCATCGGGTAGTAGTCCTGACGCCTGTAAAAGGGCAGCCTTTCCTCTTCTACTAATGAAGATGAGTCAATCCTCTCGAACCCACTGGAGGGAAAGGCGCGAGGCAAGCTCAGAGCTGACGCGTTCGAATGGCTTAAGCGAGACATTGTCGGCAATCTCGAGGCAAAATAACGAAAACAAAGACACGGCCGGATTAGTTTTGTTCTGAACATGATTGTTGAAGAGACGGCCTAGTGATGGATTAATTCAACAAAAGTTAAGCGCCTCAGCCAAAGGTTATGACGTGTAAAGTCAGGAGACAGGTGGGATGTTTCAGGTGATTACCAGAAGCCGCATACTGGTGGGAACTCTGGTTGCTGGGAACCTACTCGGGATCAGGCTAAGTGGACAGTGTACGATCCAGAGCGGAAGAAGAATAGGAAAGTCATGTCAGAGGGAGATTGAAGGGCGGCACCAAGGTGTGGTTTTAAGACTAAGCTCTGTGGTGATTATAAGCTCCCAGCCACAGGTCTCAACTGAAAGAACACATCTAGCTCATCATAGACGTTATACCACAACACTTAACTAATTGCTATAGAATAAACGCTGATCTACTGGTACATCAACCGAATGCAATGTTTCCCAAGACAATACAGAATCAACAGCATATATATCTCTACGTCAAGCTAGCGTTCCCATCCTAGCCATCCCTCTCCTTTTCGTCATCATATTAATATTCATAGCCGTCAAACTCTTCTCCTCCATCACCCTCCCCTTCATCCCCGAAAATACAAACCTCCTCCCCAGGCTCCCCCTCGCAATGCTCGCGGTCTTCGCTCACCGCTCAATCATCTTTCTGGGAATATTAAACTTCACCATGATGACCATTCCGGCATTGAGCATCACCCTGGCGTCCAAACGGAACGGAGTAGATAAAGGGAGCAAGAGCTGATAATACAAAGTCTTTCTGATTCCTTTCATTCACGTCCTAATGCAAGGAACATTTGGGAGATCAAGTCTTGTCCTTGATGAACAAATGTTCTAGCTGGGCCTGTCGCCCATGCAACGCCTGGTTCAGCTTCGTCCATGACCCGAACGACCAAGTGCCGCCGGCCCCTCTCACTCTGTGCCTCAAACCTGGGCCAACCACGAGGACGGATCTTGAATCCCAGATCTGCAACATCCTTCCACATTTCTGGTCTCTCGGGGTTGATGGGTATATCGACCGTCAATATCTTGGACAGCCTCTCGCCAAATATGTACGGATTCATGTCACCAGGCACAGTGTACAGAACACCTCGCGTTGGAGGGTCGACGACATCCAACCATAGGTACATCGAGGCAAGGTTGGCTTGATCAAGTTTTTGACAACATTCCCGCCACTTTATAAGGGCTGCTCTTGAAGCTTGATCCGGCACGGCATCTTTCCGTGCACAAAGGGGAAGGCGGATTGTCAACTGGAGATGCTGGACGCAGTTGAGCAACAGAGAAGGACGAAAAAGGGTAAGTGCGTGAAGTGTTTCGAGGTCATGGGTGCAGAACGTCACTGTACTGTAAATGGATGCGTGTGCCTCGACGTAACTCGACGCTGTCAGTCAATCTTTTCTCAAATAATGGTTGATGGACTTACAGTTGTCGACATGTAAGCAAGAGACTGAGGAATGACCTCCATCCACTTCTTTGAGATCCCGATTGATACAACTCTTCGCATTTCCAATGAACACCCCAAGAAGACATGAGACGTCGCCACATCTGGGGGTGATTAATAGGGATGTATTCCAACTGCGTGCACAGCTGTTGGGCTTCATCTGGCCCGCTGATGTCGGTCACGCACTTCATCCCCACGACGCGACCCCATCGCAGAATGAGATGCTGTGATGTTCCCATGTCCTTCCAGAGCTCTTGAAAGATCGACTCCTTCACCTCTACAGGCAATTGGACTAAAGCTGAGTTCAACTGTGGTTCAGCCCGAGAGGCGATATCCTCTCTTTCAGGCGGTGAGACATTTCCTACACGGACGAGGTCAGCAGAAGTTCAAGACTGTCTTGGACAGTGAGCCGACCGGGTCTAAAGTAAAGCGCAAACTTTGAGCCAATATCGAGCAAACCCATTGTGAAAGGTGTCAGCTGGTAAGCACAATAGATTCGAGTACAGTCGATTATATTGAGGTTTGATCTAGTTATAAGGCCGTTCCCGTTGCTGATGGCGGAGGCTGCATCAGCTGAGCATGGACATGACAGCAAGCTGGTCCAAGTTCTGTTTCATATTCAGCAACCCTCCAACCAACAGACCAATCAAACGGGATTCTTCCGTTTCCGCGCCATGACACCGTGTGGCCGCGATGTTCCAGTACAGTACAGAATAAATGTTATTTTGCCTGGCAACGGGCAAATATATCTCCAGACACGAGACTCAGCAATTTTAAATTTCTATGGTTATGTCCAGTAGAGCCCAATTGCCCAAGTGAAAAGCACCCAGCCTAATCGCCCGAGTCCTTTGCCTGGAACTCGTACACCAGACAGCCTGCCTGCCATGAACCACCTGTTCCCCCGTTGTTGCAGTCCTTGTAGGCGCTGACGAGAGTATCTTGACACAGCCTTGACTCGGGTTCGACTCCTTCTTCCAATGGATCCGCAACGTCCTGCTCAGTTTTGCCGCTCTTCAATTCACAGCCGTCCTTCCAATAAATGTTGAACAGGTAAGGCGCGCCGTATGCCCATCGTTGGTACGAGATGAATGTGCTCTCATCATCCTTCGTGATCATCTTTGACTCAGTGTCTGGGCAAGCAAAGCCTGCGTAGTTCTGTTGTGTAGTAGCATATATGTCCTTGTGGCTGCCAAACTCGTCTGAGGCGTAGCAGCTCACGTCATGCCATACTAAAGATTCCCCATTTTCATTGGAATCATCCGACTTGTCATCCTTAATCTCGTAGTTAAGTTTGCCGCAGTCCAAAGACAGTTCTCCCCAACTGAGAGATGTATCCGCGTCATGAGTGCCTATCATCAATTGAGTCACGTCTCATCACTAGAACTCTCTGGAAAGCTTACATTTCTTGAACTTTTCTACAACATCGTTGCAGGCATAGCCATCACAGGCGTTCTCCTCTTTGACAGTAAGCTGGAATTTAAACATCCAGTCATCAAGTCCGCTGACGCCCAGTTCTGTGCCGGTCCATGTCTCGGCGAAACGATTACGTAGCATTGGCTTGGTCTCACAAAATTTGTCCAATGTCATAAACTCTATTAGAGAAAGTATGTGAGTGGAATGTTTTGTGCAGGACTTACTTAGACCAGGTATCTTTATCGATGCCAACCAGGTACTGAGAGTCATCTCCCTTGTAACACTTTGCGTCAGGCTGAATTTTGGCGATAGAAAAGTCGTTAAGTGCCTCTTGAACCTTGTACCAGCTTCCAGACCAAAAGAATGTATCGCTAAAGGTTCGGCTAGAAGATTCGCATGGGCAACCTGGCCACTCGTTCGTACATAGGCTGCCTGGTCCACCCTTGCATCGAGTCCCAACACAGGAAAGCGGGAAGGGACATTTGAGACTCGGTGCTCCTTGAGGGAAATCAATGGTAAGAGGGTCTGTTTTTAGTTTCCACTCTTGGCTGAAGAAGCCTCCCAAGCCCCAGAGAACAGCCATCGCAGCCATAGCTCCGACGGCTATGCCGCCCCCAACTAAGAGGAACCCAGCCTCGGAAGTGGCTATGAGAGCTGCAATGGCTTCAGAAGCAGCAACACCGACTGATTCCGAAGCGCCGAATGCAAGTAGCCCGCCCCCAGCAACCAGTGTGAACACATCGATGTCAGAAACATCGCCGATATCTCGGGCCAGAACATTTGCCGAGCGAACAGGGACTGCGTGTGTCACAAGGTGGTTCAAGAACTGGGGTGGACGCTTGAGAAGACATTCTTTGTCATCTTTCTCACATTTGGGTACTAGCTCATCGATCTCGTTGAGCTCGCTCCTCATCCGCTTGCTCAGGGTTATTTCAACTTTCCCATCCTCATGACGAGCCACCAGAAAGCCTCGAGGCATGTATGTCTCTGTTGGCTTTTCATCAGCGCCTGTCGTGGTGTAAGTTACAATACCAAAATCAGTAGCTGTCGCAATCCACTATTGTTCTGTTAGCAGCACGTTCATTTCGTCATTGTACTGGATGTATTAACTGACGTCGGTGCTCGTCTTTCCATCCTTAACAATCTCAGTAAGGTACTCAGTATCAACACCTATTGAAGCAGTACTAGGAACATCTTAGTCTCGATGAGATACTGAAGAAGCTTGATGGGGCAACATACTAATCTTCTTTCAAGGGGACATCAACGGGGTTGATGCCAATTTGGCCGCTTTCTGTGGGAATGATGGCATTGTCGACGAAGTTTGGGTTGGTTGTCAATGTGGCTGAAGGCTTTTGAGAGTTCAAAGGCTTAGATACAGAAGGCCAAATGCCCTGTAGCAATAAAAAGAGTGATAGGATACGCATAATGAATGGGACTGGGCCGCAAGGTGGATAGTTGGATATATTCGCTTCCCGTCCTCTTCGCAAGAGCAATCAGAGGCCTTTTAAAAGATCTCTCTTTTGTGTCGAGAAACTCGGGTTGATCTGACTAACGGAGAAAGTTCATGGATTTGATCCTGACATACTCAACATGGTCCAGGGCCCTGAAGATACACTGTATGGCGCCACCCGCCCAACCCTGCATTGCCTGACATTGATTAATCCGTGGGGCCATCTCCGCACTAATTAAACTTGTTTCCCGAGGATGACAGACCCTCCTGCAGATCCTGAGTTGTTGATGAAACAAAAAGATATGATGATGTTATGATTCAACCTAAATTTGCGTCGCTCGGGCGCAAAGCAAGCCCTAGTACAACTGTGGACTGACTTTGACTCAGACCAACCAACTCGTCCAGTATGAGGCATTTTTCTTATGAAAACGTCTATGCATATTGAAGCATCGCCTTCCTTTCCATAGTGTCGTTGGTTCTAAAGGAATCAAATTAAAGCCTGAAACAAAGAGAGTCGATGGGCCACGCATGCTTGGAATGGGATCTTTCGCCATGAAAAATCACGCAATGAGGCCATTCCCAGTACTTGTTATAGTTATCGATGGTTAAGATGTGGATTTCACTTTTGACATGTCCACAAACGGGATACCATCGATAGAAAAGACTATGATGACATAATTCTTGCTCTATGGCACCAGTGTCTTAAAGATTAATCGGCTAGACAACAAACAAGACTGTGGGATAAGTCTCCTACTATCGCTTGTTCTTTTGATCAGCAGAGGACGGCTGGTAGTCGCGAATATCCCTAATTGAAGGTCACCACGACAGCAGTAGAGACGCGATATGTTTCGAATGAATTAAATTGACGTGAAAGATCATGAAGTTGTCTTTGGGGCGGACCCGCGTGATGAAATTGGGCATCCGTAAATTTGCTAACTGTCCGATATCAGTTCGTGAAACAAACGTTCTTTGCACCCTGCGCTCATAAGATGGCCAACGTACATGATTTCAAGGTTTACTGATCTTAACCGCCCCGTCTTATCCTCGTCATCGTCTCTGAACTATGAAAAGAATGGCGAATGTCAAGCCTTGTTCCATGTTTGAGGGAAATATTTTACTCGCCGGAGCCATGTGTACGTGTTGGCTGTTCCATGGTAGTGTTTCATGTATCATCCACAAGAGAATAAATTCACGGCCAATTTGATGAGCCACATGCATTGACGATATTTTTGTCAAAATGCCCTCCATGAAGAATGTTGTTGGTCGCTCTGAAACATGACCCTTGCCCTCGTATTACCCTCAATCCCAGCTGTAGTGTTGGTTGTACATTGGTGGGTAAGGATGTGCTATGCAATCCTTTGATCCGTTTTAGGGTTCCATGTAGAGTGTTCTGAGGCAGCCATTAGAAGATCAAAATAGATTGTCCTAACATCTATATAGAAAGTAGGATCATGGGGTGATCAGAGACTGGTAAACGCTACAACCCACATTCCTTTCTCCCGATAGTTGCTGCAAAGATGTTGCTACGGTTATGTGTTCTCTTCTTGGCCTTTACCCGTCGGGCATTTTCTTTAGAAACAACTTACCGCTACATAGTTCATCCTCGTTGTGGTGAGTGTCTTCAACAGATACAGTTGAACTTCAGACAACATCCCCTAACAGGATGATAGGACATAAAGGTGTGAGGCTGATTGGAGAATGGATGCAGCAAGCTATCAGCTGGGCACAGGCGGCGGCCGATATCTTGGATGATGACATCTCTGACGAGCGTGTGAGTACGCAATACGAGCGTATCTTCAGCGTGGACTCCAAGAGTTTTGTCAAAGGTCAGTGTAGATTACTTTTCTATTTCCAAACCAACTAACAGTCTTTTATTTAGCGACGTACCGAAATATTGCCCGCTTCACGCCGTACGACGGAACATATATACAGTGGCAGTCGGACCGAAGTGAGCTCGATGTTGTAAGTATTCTATCAATTTTACGCAATAGAGTCGGCTCATCAATTGATGTAGGAGATTCACTGCGATGTCGACCGAATCATCAAGAACCCGCGCCAAGATGGCGAGATCAACACACCTTATTATGATGATGTTCAAAAGGCACCTATCGAAAAGGACAGTGATATGTTTGTTTTCAAGCTTGGCCTTACCACTTCTGTGGCCATAACCTCAACGAGTGATACGACAGGGACTAAGCACAAGTGGAAACCGGAGGCACCTGAGATTATTACCATCAATCCTTTACGAATGAAACAATACAAGTTAGCAGAACCGGAATTCAATGAGGAGCGGATTCAAAAGTCAATGCACCCTAGATTTTGGCAATGGCTAAAACTGAGGGTTCCGCAGTTATTGTTCAGCCGCATTTACAGACAGGTCGATCTTTTAGACACGCCTGCGCTTACCATGCTGCATGAGGTAGGAAACAGAAGTCACGAAGTTCTTTATGCGGTGACACGACTGACTTACAAGCATTAGATGACTCATTTGAAATCTGGGGGACTCTCTCTCGATGGAATTGGTGAAAACGAAAATTGCTATGGTTGGGTAAAAATCCTTGAGAATCGGATTTTGGGCTCGAAGACTGCTGGTAAGCGCATCTCAGGCAAGTTCATTCGATCAGTTACTGACGGAATCCAGATAACTTGGCCTATTTTGCCATGATCGTCGACTTGATCCAGAATTTTGGCTATGATGTTGATGAGCACGGGGATATTTCGAAGATTGATGACTGAGGCGTTTGTATGTTGAAAGGTATTCTTTGTCATTGTTACTTTTTTTCAGTATCATTGATGCTGCTTGCACTTTTTATCCTTTTATGTCGTTGTAGTTTAGTTAAGACGTATTACTTTTGGTCTGTCATTTCCCTTCATCAAAATTGATATCGCCCTTGAGACGAACTGGGATGATCTAATGGACAAGAGGGGCTTGTTGGACTTGTATTTCCCTTAGTACATACAAACAGACTTGTCACATTGCAATGATTTAATTCTTTCGCGTTATCCCATGCAATCAACTTGAGGTCACTGAACGGTACACACAATCACTCAGTCAAGGCCTGAAGTGGCTGCCACTGCAAACTGCCACTGCAGACTGCCATTGAAAACTGCCGGAACAAAATGGGGCCAGAAATAACACCTTAGGTAGAAACGCAGGCTTGAACATCAAGATTCTTTTCTGAGACGCCACCAAAACAAACCTCCACAAAGCATCACGACCGCAAGCCGGAATCCATCAACAAACGACCCTTTTCACTCTTCATTCCCTCTTCACGATGTCTACCAGTCACAACAATGAACAGCAGGTTCAGTCCCAACGCGAACATCGCAATGCACCCTGCAACTCCCCTCTCAACGAGGCCGATCGCCTTAAGCTCCAAGAACTTGAGTTGGCTTTCGCCAAGGCCAAGCGTGACCTAAAAGTCTCCTGCAGAGAGAACGGCCGAAATTCCTCGCTCCTTGCTGCTGAGGCTGATTCGGAAGACGACGGGCCAGAGCAGGCTGCCCCCACTGATGTTGACGGTGATCGTTGTCAATCCTGTGGTGGCGGCGCCTCCGACACGGAAGTTCGCAATGGAAACTGGTCCAACCACGGGCCTATCCCTCCTGCCACCAGAGCCGTGATCACCCGCTTCGCGAATAACGCCGGTGAAGTGGCGACACGATATAGAAACACATCCATTGATGCTGGCAATCGCCCAGAGTGGTATGCGTTCCACGCTGAAAGAGGGTTGATTGGTGCTCAAATCCATGGTTCAATTGACAGACTGGCGGAGCGTGTCCGAGAGGATACGGGCTGTACAAGAGTCTTTTTTTCCCTGATTGCAGACCTCCCAGATGGGTTCAATCGTATCGCGCGAAATGAGAACCGCAGCTCTGATCTGGAAACTGGCGAGCGGGCGCCGTGAGTGTGCCGTGCCTGGTTTAACTTGACAGCACAGCCTTTGGTCTCACAACGCTGACACCATCGAGTGTCGGGTAATGGAGCTCACTGCTGGTGCATCAGGTGCCGCGATGGCTGGGATGTGTCCTTTTACTCGGCCTTCAAATCGATGCCAGCGGGAGGTTAATGTTTCTGGCCGTCAGTTGGAGAGGTAAGTCATTTGACTCATTTCGGCTCTTTTTAGCTCAACACTAACGTCTTCCCACACACAGCGCTTCCCCATCATCAGTAAATATTCCCTTTTTGGACGACACACTCTCTGCTATTGGTCATCGATGTTTAAGCTTAATCGCTGTGTGGACTTCCACGTGTCCAACGAGACATCAGGAAGGTGCACCTCCACGCTGTATCAGGTCACTTAAAGGAGTGACTCTGAATTGAATCAAGAGGGCACAAATCGGGTAGTGAGTTAAATACACAAAGAGCCTTTGTCATTGAAACGATACTGATGATTGACACAGAGTGCAGGCAACAAGAAGCGAGCAGCCGTGGTTAGCCGTCCCATACCAAAATCTGTCAGAGTCCTCTGAGGCCAGCTCCCCTACTCTATTATTGAGGTCATAGAGTAATTACAATGCGTTTTTATGCGGCGGACAAGTAGTAACTTTGTTCTTCAAGCGCCTGGCTTCAGTTGAAACTACGAGGCATTTCTTCGGGAACGAGATTAGTCCAAACAGTCACGACGTAGTCACAATGTAGTCATTACTCATTAATGGTATCGTACAGGTCATCATTAAATCGTACATCACCTCCGCTTTCCCTCGAAGACATCGCTTCAAGCTCACGCAAACTCTCAGTGAAAAATGTAGTCCTCCTCCTTGAGTTCATCAATCTCCCTATCATTCTGCTCATCCACCTTGCAGTCCCCCAGCAACAATTGATGACACCAATACATATCCTTCTTATAAATCGACTCCGTCTTTAAGCCCGTCAAATTCTCGCCTGAAAAGCATTAGTCAGGTCCCAGACTCATCAGCTAACTCACCTTCATGATCAATCTGCTTCTGAGTTTTATCCAAATACTCAGCCTGCTGCTGCGTCATGATCCCAAGAGGCGCCTTTGGACCTTTCCAATCAAGAGCAAGTGGTTTATGACTTCCACCAGCATAGTGAAAGAATGCCAGTAGCGTTTTGCACGAGTGGATGAATGATTCGCTGACGGAGGAGTTTCCCCTTGTCCCGAATCGGCTCTGCAAAGTCAGCGTGATCACCAGAGTCGCAGACTACTTACCTCCATTCCATACCAGTCAATGATGTACAAAACCTGTGCAAACTGGCGCTCCATGTTGCTGAGAAGCACGAAAGTGGTGAGATAAATCTCGTACCAATTCTCGCGCTTCTTCTCCATGATCTTTGCTTGCAGACCTTCGAGGATCCGTTGGCGCAGTGGAGTCATGATGTTTTTGATGACAAGATGGTCCATTTGCGTGTCCATGATCGGAGGAATCGGTATTGTACCTGTGCGGGGACATTCGAGATCCTGAACTGGATTCTGACCGAGTGTATGTTCACCGCAGATCATCCATGGAAGCTCAGTGAGTCGACTTCCGGCCCAGAGTCGTAGACTATCTTTGACAAGGGAGCTCTGCGACTGTTAGAAGGGTCACAGCAAATAACGAGACATACCCTGTGAGTTTCCGAGAACCGGATCGCCTCTTGAAGTGTCCAAATCATCAATGGACTCTTCCCTTTGAGAAGCCGCTGAATATACACCAGATACGACTTCTGATTGTACTCGTCAATGACCCTCTGATGACTATCCATGTCTGCTATGTAGTAGTGCGGCAGCTCAAGCATTCGCTGGTTTCCTGCAGAGTCTCTCCATGGATATGAAGTCTTGTCGCCAGGTGAAGGCTGGAACTTTGACACAGTGACTTCCACTTCAGAGCCAAATCCTTGGGTCAACTTGATTGTATGTCGATCGAGGTCGATGTTCAACTTTGAGTTCATGAGATCCTTAATAGAAAGCCAATCGTAGAGTTTGTTGTCGCGTGTAGAGCCTAAAGGTCAGCTTAATCATTAATTGATGAGGCACTTACCCAGTCGGTGTAAAGGAAGCTCGTGAAGATTGACTCTGATGCATGGACGTTTCAGAATCGTCAGTCTTGAGCATCTGGCACATGGCTCGTATGGATTCTCTGGCATTTCACACTACCCTGTTAGTTGAATCATTTGATGGTCCGGGGACTTACTCGAACTTTCATCCCGCGGCACTTTTCACAAACACCTCTCTTTCTTGCCATTGCAGTAGCCTTTCGAGCTTCTTCAGTGAATGGACCTCTAACCCTAGTATTGAGTCCAGAAACAGTGAATACACCCTGAAGGTTACCGCCCTGGTCAAGTTTGTATTCCGTTCTGGGGGCCTGGATTGTTAGTCTGAACAGCACTGACTCATGCCACTTACAAGATCTGTAGTCAAAACATCTGATCGGTCTGGTCGCGGTTTGCGTTTCCGACTCTGATTCACTGTCCTCGGGGGACTCTGAGAATGCGCACTTGACCCAGGAGTCAGAATCGAGTTGGTGCTCGGCGTGAATCGTATCTCATCTTCTGTAGAGACACTCTGTTGCTGCAGAGTCAAGTCTGGAAAGACGTGGTCCATCGGAAGATCATGAGGTTCGAAAGTTTGAGTGTAACTCCGAGGGTAGTTGGTATAAGTCGGGAGAGTCAATAGTGACGGATCCAATGTCAACTCTTCGGCAGAAACGGGCACCGAAACACCTTCCACAGCTTCCACTGCAACGGTGACACCATCCTTCGGCTCTTCGCGTAAAAGCTCCGACAGCCATGCGTCATCATCAAGCAAATCCTCCTCCAGATTCCCAATCACTTCAAACCAGTCCACTATCATCGTTAGTAAAGTCAAACACGAACAAAAGGACCTTACCGTTCTCAATCATTGTGCTTAATTCAGTAATCGGTACAAAAGATCCACGAAATAAAGTTGTGGGGTAGGAGGCTAAATATTCAGGGCCTCTACCGATTTCCATATCAGGCATGGATCCCGAGCTGACGTGACTTGTCAAACGATGCTTCTACCGACTACCATAAAAGGCAAAGATCTGCAGTCTTACCTACCGATTACTCTTTTGAGAGGGTAAGAAGAGGACAACCACCATTAAAGACGAATCAACCAGCCACAGTGGGAATTACAACAACCATGGAGAGAACAATCGACGACGAACTTTGTATGCGACAAGCTACGATTGATGACTTGGACGGCATTACAAAACTTGCTATTGAAGCATTCCCTGATGATCCAGAACGAGATTACCGATTCCCATATCGACATGAATACCCTGAAGATCAGTGGAAGTGGACCAGACTCGAATATGAGGGGTTTTTGAAACAGCCTGAAAGCTATGACATTCTTGTCATGGAGGCTGGGCAAAAGATTGTCGCCCTGGGGATCTGGGATGTTTCTGGTCTCACTGGTGTCAAACCAGGTATGTCAGCCTCAATTCTCACATCCTAGCTAACAACCCAGTCAAACCTGGTGTTTTGGGCGACAACGAACGTCGTGATGCGAACCTCCCTCACGTGCGATATTTCGCGTCGCGCGTAGAAGAAGTTTATGACATGCATTTCAGCCAATACGGTAGCAAGCAACTGCATCTCGTTAATCTCGCGACACATCGAGATTATCGCAGAAGAGGCTGCGGAGCTGCTCTCTGTAGATATGGAATGGAAAAGGCAGAGCGCGAGGGATTTGTTGCTACAGTATTTGGGAGTCCAATGGGGATTAAACTGTATACGTCTGTTGGGTTTAAAGTCATTGGTGCTGAACCTATGATTATGCCTGGCGATGAAGAGGAATTAACTACGACCGCATTAGCTTGGGGTAATTAGTAAAACATGAGGCTCGTCGGGCGTCAAGACTCTGGTGATGTGCATATGTGAAACAGGGCGATCGCTTACCCTTGTCATCCTTCAGCTGCCTGATGTCTTCCCTTTTGGGAAATCGGTGACAATGCTCAGTAGACAGATAATCTCAGTTGATGCATGGGTCAGCCTGGCGAAGTGTCATGAGAAAACCAAGATGAGATGAGGGCCAAACATATTATTGAGTGAAATGTAAGGCTATGTTACTGGATTGGGAAATCGGCAGACTTTGATGAGCCTTTTTGTTAAAGTTATTAAAGTTGGGTCTGTTCAGGTGAGATTGAGATGATGCACATTGACGTTTTATCTGTTCGTAAACCTATGTACAAGATTACAACTACGTGAGTATGAGAGTCGCCGTGAGATCAAGAACATACTGACCATTTAGAGCATCATGACATCAACAAAAGCACAAGCTGGTTCATTCAGCTCATTTAAAGACGGCACAGAGCCTTGTTCAGTCGAGTCATTCTGCTTAAATCGATATCTGTCAGATTTTGGTGACAGACCAGTCCAAGAGCGATTACTGGAGAGCTCATTAAATGGCCCCCAAAGCATTCTGATTGAAGACTTGGAAGAATTTATGAGTCTCCAATGTCCCCCAGACTTTGAGACTTTAAAGGCAAAAGGTCCATTTGAACAATAAATCTTTGATCAATTTCGCTGTCCATCACTCCGGGTTACAGACAATCACGTGGAATCGGTTAATTGCATCAGGCTGCACTGCACCCTTATAAAACGCTTCTCCTCATCACCAAATGCGAGGCATGGCTCTACGTCGGCTACATTTCATCGCCTTCATTTCGCTCTTTGCGTTTTCACTCTACATCATGTTTACCTGGGCAAATCTCCGTCAAATGGCGCCCTTTTTCTCGCAGAGTCGCACTCTGCCTGATCTCCTCACCGTTGACGCCAAGACTCTCGCATCCGGATTGACGAATGGGCATTTCACGAGTGTTGACTTGGTGGAGAAGAGTCTTGAGATGATTCAGAAGCATGACAAGTACCTTCATGCGATGTTGAGCATGGTTCCGAGGGATCAATTACGACAAAGAGCGGAGGTGCTTGATAAAGAGCGAAAGGAGGGCAAGGTTCGGGGGCGTTTGCATGGGATCCCGATTGTGATCAAGGTATGATGATCATTGTTGGTGTAACGCAGGACTGACACGATCAGGACAACATAGCGACGGTTCCTGAGCTGGGAATGGAAACGACTTGTGGATCTTGGGCTCTGCATGGCATGACGCCGACCTCGAATGCCGATCTCGTTGACAAGCTGATCCAAGCCGGACTCATCATCATCGGCAAAGCGAATCTGAGTGTGAGTCCTCCAGTCTGAGATTGACCATGCTACTGACTACTCACCAGGAATGGGCATACTACCGGTACGTCTGAAGACATCGAATGGAGCCCGACTCACTCTTCATAGAAGCAACGCCCTGCCAAGTGGTTGGTCCGGCAAAGGTGGTCAATGTCAATCCGCCTACGTTCGCGGTGGTATCGATCCTGAGGACAGCAACAACGGTCACAGCGTGAGTAACCTTCACTCACCGCATCCCAGACTAACAATTCAGAACCCCTCCGGCTCATCAACGGGTTCAGCAGTCGCCGTGTCCGCAGGTTACGCTCCCCTCTCCATCGGCACAGAAACAGACGGATCCCTTGTATCTCCAGCATCCCGAGCAGCTTTGTACACGATCAAACCGTCAATCGGGCGAGTTTCCCAGTCTGGAATCATTCCAATCAGTCATACCATGGACTCTGCTGGACCCATGGCCAAAACACCACACGATCTCGCCGCTTTACTCGATGTGATCTCAGGGACTGAGGAGTTTGCGACTCTGGGAGGGTCTTGGGATGATTTGTCAATTGCGACTGTTGATTTCAAGAAATGGTGGCCGGGGGAGGACTACCTTAAACCTGTTGAGAGTGCGACAAAGCAGATGGTGAGTAATCGTTGTATTCATGACTATCTGGCTGACCTTTAGCACGCCGAAATTCAAGCTGCGTACGACAAGATGGAGGGACTTGCCAAGAAGTATGTTGGGGACATTCCTCTTTCAATCCCTTCCAAGTCTTTCATGCTCGACGGGAAGGACAGTGAGGGAGTCATCATGAGTAAGTCATTCTCCACCAATTGCATCGGGTACTGACGAAGAAGTGGCCGATTTCAAGCACGATCTGAACAAATATCTCGAGTCGGCGGAAAACTCCAAGATCCATTCTCTCAAAGATCTTATTCAGTTCAACAAGGCGCATGGCGATCTCGAAATGCCTCCTGGTATGTGCTCATCTCTACAGATGATCCCGCTAACCTTACAGGCTACGATGACCAGGGACTCTTGATCGACGCCGAAGAATTGGATCTGTCGTCCGAAGACTACGAAAAGAACCTGTCTCACCTGCGAAAGGTTACGCGCGACAATGGACTAGATTACATCTTCAAGGAATACGGTGTTGATGTGATTGTCGGATCAAGCGACACAGCTATCAAGGCGTTTGCAAGTGGAAGCGGTAGGTTTGTCCAGAATTCATGAACAACACTGACATTTTAGGATACCCCGTTGGAAATGTTCCACTCGGATACCTGGACTTCAACGGAAGACCTTTTGGACTCGCCGTTCTCGCAGGAAAGAACCAAGAAGCCAAGATTTTGAAGTTCATGAACGCATGGGAGGGTACTTTCGGTCCGAGAAAAGCTCCGCTGATGCTTCAGTGATGTCGGCGAGTGGGATGCAAAAGTCAGTGCGTGAATCGCGAGTGGCTTTCGGGCCTCATTTATGATGGTGTTCTGGGCATGGCTCTCATTAGAGATGCGTGAATAAAATGATATGAGACCACCAACAGTCAGGGATGTAGTGGATGGTTCAAGCAGGCTGGCTGCTTACGTGCATGTGCGGGGTGAGACGGGTGAGGCTCTTGACTTGGCTCTGTGAAGGTTGTCGAGATAAATTCATCAGCGGTTGTTCAACTTCAGTGTAGATGAGAGTGTAATTGAGATCAAGTTACAATGCCTCAGATGGCCTCCAACTCAGAGGCCGACACTGAGCCCGAGAACCAGGACTCACTCTCCCTGCCAACCAAATCAGCAACACTCCAATTCTTCGACGCCTCAGATCCAAAATGGGCAACTGAAAAGCCATTCTACTCCAATATTCCCTTCACGCAGACAAAAATCGCCAATACAAACGTGATCAACACAAGTGCACGAGTTCAAATCTCTGATATCAGAGGCCATGAATCCGACTTTACACTCGACAAGAATGGGTTCCAGTTAGTAAAATGGAAGCATCAATTCTCTGATCTTGGACCATCATTTCAAGAAGAAGGGTATCCTGCCGTGGTCAAATTTATGAAAGATGTTCTTGGGAGCCATGTCAAAGTTTGTGTGTTTGATCATATTGTATGTCTTCACGGCTTGTTCTGGACAGGGCTAATGTGATTAGGTACGTCAGAGTCAACCGCGAGGCTCTGCACCTGAAGATGAAAAAGGGTACATAGGTAGACCAAGCAAAGTAGCTCACAATGGTACGGATCCCATCCCATTTCAGATGGTTCATTGACGATCAGACCAAACCTACGAAGGAACAATCGCCAAGATCAAACACGACTTTGGCTCCCAAGCTTCGTCAATTCTTTCCCAACGCTTCAGAATAATAAAGTAAGTCTACCTCCCAAAACAAACCGCTCTAACAGCCCAGTGTCTGGAAACCCCTCAAACCAGTCCGTCAATATCCCCTCACACTCTGCGATTACCGCACATGTGATGAAAAATACGGTCATCGCAGCGATTTAGTTTACCCCCACGTTGTGAGTGAGAATCTCCTTTTCTCTTACTCACAGGGTCAGAAATGGTATTATGTCAGTGACCAATCTGATGAGGAGGTTTGGTTGATCAAAACGATGGATTCTTTGGCGAGGAGTGAGGATGTTGCTATGTGTAAGTGCCGAGCCTCGTTTGAGATATGTACTGATGGTTATAGATACGCCGCATACTTCGTTCTTTGATGAAGACCCTGCTGTTGCGGAGGAGATACGGGAGAGTATTGAGCTTAGGGCGTATGTGATCGGATAGGCAGCACTCGTAGACTCACCAAGTCTGGCAGTCCATGGAGCATTGGCTTGAAATAATTATGAATACCTATCTGTATCAATGACCGGTCTCTCGGTCGATTGTCGCCCATGTGAAAGCTGCACCTCTCAGATGGGAATGCCGCGATCTCCGCATTATGTGCTTGCTTATTTACATCTGAAACGTAGATAACCGTCCCTCGGACATCTCGGGACCGAAGTCTTCAAGTCACAAATCAGGCTGTGATCTTGTCTAGTTGATTGGCAGATTTTAACTGATCATCCTCAGAGCCTCATCTGAAGCGGGGTTGGACTTGATCATTGGTCTAAAAGGATCTCATGATCAATTCCATGCAGAGACTACTGCACAGTCAAATGCAGGATTATCTCGGCGTGGGACGTCAATCTGGTTGGACGACATCAGCACCATCACAGTGTAATGGGCGGGCTCACTGCGAAGTAACCAATCAGTTACTGATAAGATTTCCTAGAGTCTGTGATATCTTGTTCAGATTTGATTGGATACTCAGATCTTGAGGCTCTGCTTGAATGATAAAAGACTGGGCTGGTCGACATTTGAATCGAATTGTTCACTCAGCTCCCAACACTCAATCGCAAATACAATAACTACAATTCAACGAGTAATAACCCATCGAGTTCTCAAGACCTCTTATTAACAATTCATAGACACTACAATGGAACCCGAGAGAAGTCGTTCAAGGTCTCACGGCCGCTCTACCGACGCAGACAAGAAACGGTATGAGGATACTCCCATGACGCGGGAAAGCTCTTGGGACTCTCATGTCGTCTGTCCCCAGCCAACCAAGGTCCAACCTTGGAAGCAGGCTCTCCAAGTTGAGAAGGACTCTGGAGCCAATCCCCTTCTGAACTGGGAGCCCAATGCTATGGACTTTGGTGAGAAGCCTTGGCTCAAGATTGATTGGTCCAAGATTGAAGGTACTGGACCTGGGGGAGTTCGTAGCAAGTCTCCTGATCAGATGTGTGGTTATTCTGTTGGCAACCTCAAGCTTGTTTGAGATTGGGTGATTCAGATGTTATGGAAATGAGTTCAGGGCGCCAGAATGTGCTGGATATGAGTTAGTAAATTGCACTTATCTATTGAATCAGTATTCCGTTTGTCGGTGAATGTCCACGTTTCATTGCTTCGCCCGTACGTTAAAAGTCCAGCATTCAATCTAATCTTCTATTACTCCTATTCCGTTTTTCTTGTCTTTTTTAGGCCAGAGTTTGCATTGTCTCTAGCAAGTGTACCCAGTTCTGCCATTGGGTACTCTAATTCTTATGTATTAAATATGATACTACTATAACGCTTTTTCTTTGTTCCGTTCATTGATATAATTGACATTTTTCAGTCAAGGATGTGGATTCAACTAAATAACTCACGTTATTGACGCGTCAAAGCGCAAGTCCCAGGTTGATCCTTTGAACGCCAGGATGAGCAAGCGCCCAATTCTTACCATCCTTAGTTATTCGTGCAGAATGGCCACTCATATTGCCTCATCAGTGATTGTCAGCTGCAGTGTGTCTCAGCCGTACGCGCCTCTACTAAGAAGCGACAGCCTATTGCCAAAGCAGGGCCTGGTGAAAAAGATCATCCCCAGGCCAATCTTCCTCAACCCTTTGACTGAAGAGCCTGATGTTCCTCATACAAGTCAAATTCCGTTGTTCGATTCAGGGACACAGGTTGCTCCTCCGTTAGATCCTGAAGCATATGCGACGCCGGATCAAGTCTTGATCGTTGTTGAGAACGTTACAACGGACGAAGGGGGAAGAGCCTTGCAAGGCTTGTATCCAACTGCAGTCGCGAGCGGCGAGACTCCAAGGTATTCGGGGTAGAGACTCGCCTATCATTAAGTGGACATAGTTCCAGCTCAAAAGATGTTGTCGGAAAGGTATGCCCGTCCTTACAGCGACCGTTGTATCTAACGTTGCAGTGTGCGGTCAAGCGTCTACATGAATCCACAAGTGCTGAGCAATTCTGGACCGAGAATGAGTCCTTTAACGTCTCAAAAGCTTCAATCACCCTCATCTGATAGAGACCCTCTCTGTCTTCAGATCCGAGTTGGGTGCGACACAATACTTTAATTTCGTGTTCCCACTGGCTCTTTCGAACTTAAACGTCTCTTCCGCGATTCTTATGTACCACTTTCCCTTCGAAACTGAAGTCTTGAATCCCTTTGGGGTCAGTTCCCTGGACTTTCAAGTGCGGTTGCGTACCTTCACGACTCAGTTCATATGGCTCATCGCGACATCAACCCATCCAACATCTGATCTATGAAGAGCCCTCCGGCAAAGGCCTTTCTCCGAAGCTTACAGACTATGGGTTATCTGTCGACCTGTCCAGAGCCAGAACCTGGGAGCAAGGTGGCAGAGGTTTGTCTCTTTTCATTTGGTGTTTTATGACTAACATCCATAGAACATCTTCCCGAATATAAGCTACAATGATGGAGTAACGGTGATTTGGTTCATTCCAGCGGATCGTTTGGCACGCTCACGCTTCGATGCGTTAAGGCTCAAAATTGAGATGGACTGGGCTCCACTCAATCAACCACTACCCAAGCCTGATGCCGGTGACTACATGGCAATTTGAAAGGTAAGTGTTGCATGGTCTGTTAGAAATTGTGTTACAAATAACCCTCCCAGTGGCATGAGGTCGACTTGTCTCTAGGTCTTTCTCAGTATGAGTTTGATCGCTATAAACCAACATGCTTCCACCTGCGCAGACTCATCACATCGTTATCTGACCACGAGGCGAAGGACGGCTTACCCTCTTTTGCATCTTTTCTGATAATTCCGAGGCGGGTGGTCAAAACTTACAACATGACACAGATTTAATGTAGTCAATGCCGCACCAAGCCACCAACTCAGGGTGCGGTCGGTGCGGTCGGTACGGCCGCGATTCACCTCAGCCGCAACCTGCGTTGTAACCTGAACAATATTGACAATTGAAGGCCCTCAATGTGCCCTATAATAACAGGGTGGCGACTAAGATTGGCTCTTCTGGGAATTAACCAACCCTGCTCTAACAAACTGATCAGAGAATCAGGCAGAAAACGAATATCATCGCCACATTCTGGTCCAAATTTTGACTATACTCAATCCATTTTGTCTGTGCATATCTAACACTGAGGGGTATGAACACCGCTAAACCATTCCAGGACATTCACAGCCTCGGCACTTGGTCCACCATGCAATGCGGATATTGCGGCCGCTGTCGTACCATACCCATCACGGTCAAGTGTCACAGCATAGAGGACGTTGCTGCGCTGCGACTTTAGTGCGGACTTTGGCGGAGTATTGGCGGGCTTGCGTTCAATCAACACCGTAAAAGCCGTGCTCGTCGCAATGAAATGCCTGGAAACAAAGCTGGAGTACTTAAGCATCGACAATGCCGACCATAGAGTATCTCGAAATGCAGCATTCTTAAGTTTATCACTCGTGACAAATATTGCATCTCCAGTACTTTAACAAATCATTCAGTTTATCAATTCATCGTCATCATCTTTCTAGCTTTGGATATTTCGTCAATCACGCGTCACGCCACGCCCCTTACAATGGGTTCCGCAGGAAGCAAGAGCGTCAAGTTCAACCCCGACACCGACATCCCCTCGTTGAAGGACAAGGTCATTCTGGTGACCGGCGGAAACAGCGGTCTTGGAAAGGAGTCGGTTCTTCAGTTTGCCAAACATGATCCCAAGGAGATCTGGCTTGGAGCCCGCTCCGAATCAAAGGCCAAGGAAGCTATCAACGATATCAGGGCACAGGTTCCCAATGCGCCCATCAAGTTCGTCAAGATAGATCTCGCTTCCTTTGCGTCAATTCGCGAAGCAGCCAAGGTCTTTACGCAGCAATCTGATCGTCTTGATATCCTCTTGCTCAACGGAGGCATCATGTCCGTGCCTCCTGGAACAACCGACGACGGGTACGAGATACAGTTCGGCACCAATCACATGGGACACGCACTCCTGACCAAGCTCCTCCTTCCAACCCTCCTCCGGACTGCTGACAAGGGCGCCGATGTGCGTGTTACCGTCCTTGCTTCATCTGCCCACCAGTATGCACCTCCCGAGGGCATAAAGTTCGACACTCTCAAGTCCCAGGCTCTGGAGATGGGCACCATTACACGTTATGGACAGAGCAAGCTCGCCAATGCTTTGTACGCCAAGGAACTCGCCAGGCGCTATCCCCAACTCACGACTGCCTCGCTTCAGCCCGGTTTGGTGACCACCAACTTGGCCAATACCATGAGCGACAACAGCTGGATTATGCGCCTAGCGTGGAAAGTAACAACCATGTTCATCGGTGTAGACGTTCCTACAGGCACCCTGAACCAGCTGTGGGCCTCGACCTCCAAGAATGTCGTCTCGGGCACGTACTATGAGCCTATTGGTCGAACAGGGCTGGGTAAGCCGCATACGAATGACAGTGCGCTTGCTGCTAAATTGTGGGACTGGACGGAGAAGGAACTTGAGGGAGAGAAGCTCCCTTGAGGGTACTGGTAATGCGATGTCCATAGTTTTGTCAGACTAAAGTTTGAACTGTAATATGCTCTTAATCATTGCGCTAATAAACACATTCCGAAGAGTCCCACATGCCTATAAACTCCAGAGGTGCAAAAAACCGTTAAACGTTGTTAAAAAGTTGTTAATGGCTAATGGTAGCTGCCAAAGGCAGCCTATGCTTGTTGTCTCCTAATGTGAAGGCACTTCTGTTTCTTTCTGAAAAAAGGTAGAAAGGCCGTTTTAGCAAAAGATAAAGCTTTTAAGCCTTGCGTCATGCATGCTCTGGGTTAAGCTCAGGGGATCCAGAGGGTTGCCCATCTGCGGCCGCATCCCCGCTGGCACTAGCCGTAATCAGTGGATCGTGATCGACGGCCCCAGTGCCGCGTCCAAGGTTCGAGACTTAAACCTTGAACTTAGTCTTGAAGTGGTTAGACCACTAGACCGGGAACGTCACTTCAGCTCGGGAATCACATGGCCCGCAATGAATGCAAATGTATTTGAACCAGCTGTCCACCAGCTCTGACAAGCATGTCCCCAGCATCTCGACCCTGACACTGTAAGCATCGCCATCTGTTATATCTGCCGCCGAAATGAGTTTGAACTTTGGAATGCGCTGTAGCACAGTGGTACCCAACAAGCCACCCCTCACAGAGAAGAATCTACCCGATCAGAAGGGCAAAGTACAGTCGCCCCATGTCATTCCCTCAGCAAACACTGATTCCAATAAACAGGTCTTCCTCGTCACCGGCGCGTCAGGTGGTCTAGGCAAGCTCCTTGTTGATATATTGTATCAACATAACGGCAAGGTTTACCTCGCTGCACGCTCTCAATCAAAGACCGATGAAGTGATCCAGGAGATCAGATCAGCGCATCCGTCGTCGACTGGTGAACTTCACTTTCTCCATATCGAGCTTGACGACTTGGCAACAATTAAACAGGCGGCCAATCGCTTTTTGGAAAAGGAAAGTCGCCTAGATGTCCTGTGGAATAACGCAGGCGTCATGATCCCACCTGAAGGCTCCAAGACAAAGCAGGGCTACGAACTCCAGTATGGTGTAAATAATATTGCGCATTTCTTACTGACGCTTTTTCTTCGGCCTGCGCTTGAAGCTGCCGCAGCATCAGCGCCCAAGAACTCTGTGCGCGTCATATGGGTCGCTTCCAGCGCCGCTGACGCCGCACCGAATCCAGCAGTAGATCTGACGAATATGGACTACCACCGCGAGGAGGGCGCGTGGATGAAGTACTCACGCAGCAAAGCCGCCAGCGTGATCCACTCGGCGGAGTTTGCGCGAAGAACAAAGGGTACCGGCATCATCAGTCTTGTAAGTATGGCCTTACCGCTGATCAAATTCTTCTAACCGTGCTACAGGCCCTTAACCCTGGTAATTTCGTTACCAACCTTCAACAGAATATGTCCAAGATGGAACTCGCCATGTTTGTACGTCCCAACTATCTCGCATATCCCGTCGATATCTGCTGACTTGTACGCTTAGAAACTCATCTCATCGGATCCCATCAATGGAGCCTATACTGAGCTCTTTGCTGGTCTGAGTGATACCATCACCGAAGAAAACAACGGCGGATGGGGTAAGAACCGCTAGCCTTTCACCAGAGACAACGTCAACTGACTGAAATAGTATCTCCCTTTGGCAAGGTCGAGAAGATTCGAAAGGATTTTGTTGAACCAGAGCTCGGGAGCAAGTTTTGGGATTGGACGATGGCACAGGTGAAGCCGTACATGTAGTTGCATCAACCTCCTGCAACATCGTCACAGCGACGGGTGATATAGTGTGCTACCGTCTCCTGTATACATTTTCATGCTATCCAGTTTGGTTCGAATATAGCACGTAATTGAATCTATCTGAGATGAGTTCTCTCGTAACCCTCCACCATTATCCAGCAGCACAAGGCTTTATATCTAGGAACGCCATCTTCTGGCTTGATAGTAGCAGTAAGCCTTCCTGTTCAATCCTCTCCAGCGCCTCAGCAACCAGATGCATAACCTTTTTCTGCCTTTCAAATTCATTTGCACGCCAGATTGTAGTGTATCTACCAACTGCGCCAATGATCCAATCAACAGAAGACGCTGAGGTCGATAGGTCAACTGATTTAGCCTGTATGAGGGAGCTGCATTCGTCCAGGCACTCTTTTAGATCTTGCAGTTTGGAGTTGACATCATTGATGTTGGAGATGGTAGCTTCTGCGACACCCTTGAGCGTTGCGATCTCATTCTCTACCTGGTTAGCCTCCAAGATTTGCTTTTGGTAGAGTTGATGCGTCGATCTACGTGATGAGATATCGCGCTGGTACCGCGAGACTAGGACTTGCAAGTTACGCTGCTCCGCCTCGAGGTTCGCGATTGCTTGTTGGTCCTGGGATATCTCGCTGTTCAAGGTGGACACGTTGGACTGAAGGGCAATAATCTCGTCTTTCAGATCCGATACACGAATTCCCTTGTAGCTATACAAATGAATTAGCTTCCTACGTCTGATAAACTGTGCAGTGGGTCTCCTCACCCTGCAAACCCAGCTCCAGCTGCTGCCAGTCCGAGAGATGCCCCTGCAGTGAAAGGTGCAGCCATGAGGCCGATGCCGGTCAACAACTATCTTTAGTTAAGTAAAGACCTCTAGGATGGGATTGCCAATGCTATTGTACGTACCAGTCCTACGCCTGCTGATTCCTTTTTGCTTTCACGTCGTCTGTGTGTCTCTGCAATTTGACCATTCTTTTGCGATATCTCACGATCAAGCTGTTCTTTTCTAGTCCTCTTCTCGGTCGCCTGGCGAGTCTTGATGCGAATTTCCTCTTCCTTAGCCCTGGCCTTCGTTTGCGTCTGCACCAGGATTGTTTCACTCGAGCTCAGCGAGCTCTCCGCCTGGCTAGCGAGTCCTTTTGCTTGCGACTGGCATTCGTCCAGCAGATCATCCTGGGCCTCAACATCCCGTTCGACGTCCATCACGCGGTAAGTGCAGTCCATGGTGCACTGCAGCGCGCTGTCTGCTGACGCCTGAGCTTGGCCTAGAGAAGCAACAATGCCATTGAGAGATCTGCCCAGACAAGAAATCTGAGGGGCAATGTCAATGGTCGTTTCAGGATTTTCAGCATCTTCGAGCAATACGAGGTATGAGCTCATCTGTACTTTGGTTTGCTGAATTTGGATCAGACTCTTCTGAAGAGAGGAACGAGCAGCGGCGACCTCGGTAGCGACGCTATTCTTTGAACTGGCATCAAGGGCATTGAGTCGCTCCCTAGCAGATTGAAGTGAGTTCTGGATCTTGGAGATGCTATTGGAGAGGCTCTCCATTGTCGCAATTTGAAGCCTTATGGTAGTGGAAAAGCAAATAATAACAGCTGCGCTACAAATTCCACGTAGCAATGGGCTGTATATGAGAGTAAATCAACAGGAAAAAGCGCCTGACTTGATGAATCAGTCTAACATGCAATATGAGGGACTATCACAATAGATATTCAAATTCTACCGTTGGTCTAATAACTCATTGGTTTAATAAGGTTCAAGGTTTCAGCTGCCTACCGTATGTCTTCATTTCAGCATTGGTGGCTTCTAGACCAACCGGATCGTCACAGGTTCGAGACCGCTACAACATTGTCAGGCTTCAGCTGTGGCACGAACGCGCATGATCTCAGTCAATGAGTGAAGTGTTTATTGGCTGTATAAATGCAGCCATGCCAATATATTGACTGCCTTGCATGGTGCGGCTGAGTATGGCGTTAACTAAGTCTCGATGCAAGACGGACAAACATCATGGTAGTGAACAGCTTCACAGTTCATACACAGAGGATGTTTTGGTTTGGTGAGACTCGAGACATACAAGTTACGAATTTGTTGAGTGCTGCAGTTGATTGGATGATACAAAACGCCCATGCAGCAGTGTTTAAGACATGCTGGGTGAGGATTATCATAACTTTGACGCTACTGCACAGGCGTTTTGTATTATCCAATCAACTGATACCAGAACGCCCTTGCAGCTGTCAACTTGAATTGAACGCACAAGCGGACGGCATGTCACCTGTAAAGTCCGTTACGACTCGGACACTGTGATTTTCTTGTTCTGGTTTAGCTACATCTGCCAACTCGCATGTGTCGGGGCTGTAAAGGTTACAAAACGGGAAGTAAGCTAAGACTTTTTGTGAAGACGAGGAACAAACGCGTCAGCCAGGAACCGCCTCTCACAGTCGTGGTGATGATTTGTGGCACTGTATCTTTCTCTCGAGATATTAGATGTGGAAGCCTTGTGCAGGCTGCTGATCTGATTTCCTGTGCAGTATGTGATATAGGTTATGGCTTGCATGGATGGTCTGATAGTCTCTGGGTCTAGAATCGCCCTTGGCTGATATGGAATGCTGGAGGCTCGAGCGTAGGCGAACCGTGAATAAGGCGAATTACCTTTCCCAAGAGCCGCAATCCAGTTCAAGGAACCACCTCACGATAAAAGACAGAATCGCCCCTCTCTGGAAATTATGAATAACCCAAACCTCCAGAGGAAGGCATCTTGGGAACCGTCACCGCTTTATTCACACATAATGACTTTTGACCAAGGCCGAAGAACAATGGCCAGCGGCGCAGACTATCCGTCTCAACAGGAGGACGTTAGTCAGCCGTCAGCCTTCGGAGTTGGTCAATCCGACTACGACCACAAAGCCCAACAGCGAGCTAACTATGCTCTTGCCCTTCAAATGTCATGTCGAGATGTCGTTCAGACCATCAAGGCAAGTGACCTACTCATGAGCAACGAATGGGCAAAGCCCCTCACGCACGCCCCCAACGCCATCTCCATCATGGCTCTGTGTCTCAAAACAGCGGCTGTGCGAGAGGCTGCCAACATCAAGGTGAGGGACAAGGCGGTCACGGATGAGACCGGGAAGATCATTGGTCTGCTCCCGTAAGTTGCCTTGCGTCCGCACTGAGCTATGAATGGCTGAACGGAATTAAGGTCAGAGTATTTTCGTACAAACTTGCAGCATTGTGCGGACATCGGTAGACTGGCCTTCCTTGATGCGCAGAAACGCATGAACAACCTCCAAAGTGTCGCCCGCAGCATGATCGCCCCTGAGGGCACCATCGCTTATATCATCGATTTACTGAGCGATCTGGAGGACGCTCAGGATAATCTTCCTGGAGCTATGAAGAGACTGGAAACTAATGCTGAGAACTTCAAGGCCGATGCCGAAGCTATCACCAAAAAGTTTGAGTACTGGGAGAGGGTGATCATGCATCTTCTCAAGAGCTCGCAAGATTCGGGGTGTATGTCCATGCACAGTTGCTGTCCCGTGATGGTGTAATTGCTAACAGTCGGTCAGCGGCGACAGAAGAGAAACGAACTCAAAACACAGTCGATGCTGTAAAGGCAGATGCAGAGAGGCTCACAAGAGAGAGGGAGGAAGAAGATGCCAAAAAGGCCATCCAAGAGCAGCAGAAGCTGCTGCAAATGGCCCGGAAAGAGGTTGAAGAAGCGCAGCGAAGGCTGAATGTGCTTCTTGATCGGGCACCTATTGAGGAACCATCCGCATGGGCCGACATGATGCACGCGCGGGAGCTCGTTCCAGATCGACCAGCTCCAAGCCGCGGTATGTAGAAACTTACGTGCAACTGTAGCCAATCATGTGCTGACACTTTTATTGTAGGAGAAAAGGGTGCGTTCGCCAAAGGATGGGGATATCTGTTCGGCGCCAGTGACAGCGAGGTCGCGGCAGAGAACAAGCACCGCAAGGAACATGTTGAGGGTATTGGGAATGAAAGACAGGCCTATATGGCCAAAGCAGCAGAGCGCCGTGAGATGCAGAGACGGATGGCGCAGGCCCAACTGGACGAAGCCAGAGGAAACGAGACGAGGCTCTGGGAAGAGTTGAACAAACAGGCCGAAAAGCTCTCCATCAGTCATCACAGCCTCACCAAAGCTAAACATGATTTAGCAAAAACTCACGCCGAGCTTGAGCGTCTGGGCTCCGAGAAGATTGAGCTAGTATGTCTTGTTTGTCCTTTCTTGAATGCGCATACTAACGGGAGAAACAGGAGCAGATTATGAAGATTCTCGAGGAGTCCATGCGCCGCTTGACAGAGCTAAAGAAGGAAGTCGAGGAGATGGCATTATTCTTCAGCCGAGTGCAAACCGTCATCACCACGACTGTTAGCGAGAACTTGCAGAGTTTTCTGAATCCGATTCAGCGGGTCTTGGACAAGGGAGACAGCGTTGACAAGATCCGGGAGAGAAGCAAGCAGAACTTATTGAGAAACGCATTTGAACTGCAGGGGCGCTTCTCGGCTACCGCAGACGTGGCTAGCATGTACGTCCTCGTGTCGAATAAATACATCCGGCCGGGGATCAATCAGATGGAGCAGCTGGCGGCTATGAATGATGCTGACTTTGAGCGCGGAAAGGAGGAATTCAGGGAGTGGTGCGATAGTGCGGCGGAGGATATTGTGCGCATCACTGACGGTGAGCAGTCCAAGATGGCAGAGAATCTGACAAAGAGTGTTGAAGTTCTAAGTCAGAGGGCTATAACAAGTGCTTTATAAGATAGAAGGCCTATTAAACATAAGTAATATTTTTATTCTCACCTTTTTTATTGCGGAAACCCTTGTCAGTTGCTGCTAAGGTCCAAGGCTCTATAAGCGTGCTACATCCCGGTTTGTCGCGTTGGTCGTCGGAGTTCCGTCACGGTTGAGCCTTGAGCAAAGCTTTTTGAGCCTTACTGAAAGTGGAACTCAATGTCAATCGCATGAATCATTCCGAGTTATCAGGGAGGCTAAGATTACATTGTGACATCTTTTGATTGAGAAGGCAGCTACCGCTGACTACTCTCGTCTTGGCATGGGGATTCCGATCGGACAATGCGGCCGCACGTTTCGTACTAGACAACAAAGTGCGGACTACGTCCGAGTCCAGGGATTTTCAGCGAATTCGAGTCCCTTCTGTCTGATTCGCCATTGCTTTATTAGCATATGTCCCCCTGGGTACTGATACTGCTGCAACCATATCGCCAGATTTCTCAGTACCAGCACGATCGCTCAACCAAGTTCCCATTGATTGCTACGAGTTTGATCATCTGTCTGTACCACTTGCTCAACACTATCAAACATCGACAACATGGCACTCAGAACATTGATTGTTGGTGGAACGAGTGGAATCGGCCTGGCCATGGCCCACCACATTGCTGCAGCCTCCCCCCAAGCTCTCGTCACTGTCTGCGGTCGCACCAAACCTGCCAACCTACTCTCAAACATTCAGTTCTCACCAATCGAAGCTACGTCTATGCGTGGGATCAAGCAATGGGCAGACAACTTCAAAGACACACTCGCAGGGTGCCCTATTGACTTACTCATCCTGTCGCAAGGAACTTCCAACTTTGCCGGCCGTGATGAGACCAACGAGGGGATCGACCGCAAAATGGCGCTTCACTATTACAGTCGGCAACTCATTGTCCGTGAACTGACTCCAGTTCTCAAACGAGATGCAAAAGTTCTGTTCATCTTGAATGGCAAGGAAGGTTCTCCGGCTCATATCAACTGGAACGACCTGGACCTCAAGACAAGCTACTCTATGAGCACGGCTGCTCAGCAGTCTGCGACTATGCTCGACATCATGGTCCAACATTACGCCGCCGTGCAGCAAGGGAGCGACAGACGACATTATGCACACGTCTATCCGGGCGGAGTCTTGACTGGCCTTACAAGAGCCTGGCCGTGGTACATGAGAGCAGGAGTCAAGATGGTTGGCCCATTGATCGCTGTGAAGCCTGAGACGTGCGCTCAGCTTCTCCTAGATAATCTTGACAAGGTCACAAGCGCAAGAGAGAAGGATGGGTATTTCTGGAGCAACATCAATAGCGATGGGAGTGTCATCAAGGACAAGACCCTCTGGAGCCAGGACCAAATGAAGTATCTAGCCGAACATACATGGAGAACTATCGATACCGCTCTTAGTTAGTGGCAGGCACTATTTTGAGGCTCATTTATCTATCATATTCGTCTCTTGGACTAACTAAGTTCTGTGTGGTGATATAAGCTCTCAGCCACGGGTCTCAACTGCAAATAACACATCTGGCTCACAACTTAGACATTATACCAAAATGCCTGACCAATTGCTACCTAGATTATGACTCTTTGGCCGGCCTTGAAGGCANTGTGTGGTGATATAAGCTCTCAGCCACGGGTCTCAACTGCAAATAACACATCTGGCTCACAACTTAGACATTATACCAAAATGCCTGACCAATTGCTACCTAGATTATGACTCTTTGGCCGGCCTTGAAGGCATATAAGATGGTGCCTCCAATTCCTCGGCCAAGAAAGGTTAGCTCAACACCATAAAAACCCCAGTCGTCTCTTGGACATCGCAGGTGGCTCTAACTTGGCCGACTAAGTAGCTAGAATTGACACAATTCCAACCAAACTTTGTGAGCCATAGTACCATTCACGACCATACACAGGCCTTGCGGACTTGTCAAGAGACCGAAACTCTAAAGACTCGTGGACTTTTCAGCCAAGTCCGCCCAGAAGCGCAGGTATATTCCTCGCATCCGAGATTCCTTTGGTCGGATCTCCCGGATATGGGTCTTCGGCCGCCTTTCCCGCACACCGCGTGTCGCTATACCTATAGACGAGATGAGCCTCTGTAGTCGTGAAACAAGGTTAATACTCAACATATAAGAGCGCTGACTGGTCTTGACAATTATGATTCTGCACTCATTCCATCATCCCAATTCGCATCAGCAAGACGCCACTGGAATTCAACACCGCCATGGTTTCCGCCAACCTGACTCTTCCCGCCACTATGCGGGCTCTCCTGTTGACAGGCCTATACAACGTTACCGTCCAGGACGTTGCGGTTCCGAAGCTTGCGGCCCCAACTGACGCCATCGTCAAGTTGACCACCGCTGGTATATGCGGGTCAGATCTTTATGCCTATCGAGGATTCTCCCCGGACCAGGACCCTTATGTTCTTGGACATGAGGGTATTGGCTATGTTGTACAAACCGGCAGTGGCGTTTCTAGCGTCTCTGTCGGAGACTACGTTGTCATTCCTGACAATTTTCACCACGGACAGCTGGAGATGCAGCCTACGTTTCCAATATCCTATGGAGGCGGGGTGCAATCTCCCTGCGTATCAGGACTCCAAGGTAGGACAACCCATCGCCTGACTGAATACGTTAGAATAGTGCTGATTTTCTCGGAATCTAGCGGAGTATGCTATTGTCAAGGCTGCCGATGCTAATCTATTCCGCCTTCCGATCCACCGGAATGAGACCAATGAAACCCTGGAGCAGAGTTTTCTGATGACAGGAGACATCTTTTCCACAGGATGGGCAGCGATCACCTGGTCTGGCTTTGAACCAGGTGATTCAGTGGCCGTCTTTGGCGCAGGTCCTGTCGGTCTGATGGCAACATACAGCGCCCTACTACGCGGCGCCTCTCGCGTCTACACAGTAGACCATGTCCAAGAACGTCTCAACGTCGCCAAGTCCATCGGAGCGATACCTATCAACTTTGCGGAATCCGACCCAGTCACCCAGATCCAGAAGCTTGAACCTGCTGGTGTGAAGCGAGCTGTGGACTGTGTTGGTCTGGAGGCTCTCAATAGCAGCCTCGCGTTTGAACCATCCATTATCGTTCAGCAGATGGTGAATGTGACCGGTTTTGAAGGAGGACTAGGCCAAGTCGGCGTACATGCCTATACACCTGGCACTCAAGCCGCTCGAGACCATCCACAGCTCAGTGCTGACATCACTTTTCCCGCCACAAGCTTCTGGACCAAGTCACTTCGGCTGCAGGCTGGCATTGTGCAGCCCTATCGGATCGCGCCACAGCTCATCAACCTAATCTCAAGTGGCGTCGCAAATACGAGTTTCATAACGACAGCGGTGATTGACATTGAGGATGCGCCTCAATATTACGAGCGGTTCAACCGTACGGAAGAGGTCAAGGTCCTGATCTCGTTCTCTCGCTGATTCTCTTGTTACAACCCTCGCGGTTACACAACAGGACTTAGCTCTCTTGGAGTCATCCTGTTTCAATATTTTGTCCATAGGCTAAGCATAACGCCACCCGTTCAGTTAAACAATCCTGTATCAAAATAAACACTCAAGCATTTAAATGATATCTACTTCCCGTCCGGAATTATCTATAAGCTATGCATGTTCATTAAATCGTAATCTGCCCATCCTCCTTTCTCATCCTCTGCAAACTCTCATCGTCAACCCTCCAAACACCTTTCGTCTCATGATCATGAAGCTTCCATTTTGTCCCTTGGGCCAATTGATGAAAAGCTTGATGCTCATCACCTGGTAAACTCCGAAACAGCAACGGCTCCCATGATTTTCCATGTAACTTCTCCTCTCTCCTCTTTTGTCTTTGCGCCTCTTCAACTTCATGCTTCGCGTGAGATGCATCCCTGTAATTCCCTTGCTCCAGAGCTGATATAACTTCTCCCCATGCACGTCTTGACTCTCGTGGATCTTGTTCTTCTACTGGATCGATATGCATGTCTGCAGATGTTTCTGGGTCGACTGTATATGTTTCCACCAACTTTCCTTTGCTGTCGGTAATCTTCCATCCGTCGCTCCAGACTCCAGATAGCTTGTAGCAATGTTTCTTGGGCTCATCTTTGTGATACACCCTCGCCTCGAAACAATTTCTCTTGCCTCGGAATAGACCAGCACCAGAAAAGTCAATTTCCGAGACGTATCCAGAGCTTGAGATGATTGTATATGTGCCGATGATCTCTGGGTAAAGACAAGCTGATAGGAAACCTCGCACAGTGACATCCGTCAGAGGAACCAGGTAATCCTCATCAAACTTGTCGAGGTGTATCACGGCGTGTCCCATTTGTCGAATATTGATGTTTCCATTAAAGGTCATCTCAACTCGTCCGTAACCATCCGCTCTTATTCCATCTGCAGAAATATGCATCGCAGTAATTGGTGGATGATGGCTAACCTGCTCAACTACCAATTTGGTATCACTGTCTCCCTCGCTCCAAGAGGCAAGGAAAAGTTCACCAAGAAAAGCATTGAGAGGTTTCTTGATGCTGACATTTGGAGCGCCTGCAACATACAATTGACTTCGAAGACCTGCCAAGAACAATTGCAATACTGAAAGGCTTCGTTTCGCTGGATCGAGTTCTTTTGTTGGTGCTGTGAAAAGTAAAGGTTTCTTTGCCCAACTTCCAGGATTCTCAACAACTGAAGATGGTGCTAGAAAGAATGGTGGAGCTGTGACATTTGCAAGATCCAAATCACTTTTTAATGATGATAGAAACTAAACAGTTAGTGGGAATCATGGCTGTTGATTGGGTACATACCTTGGCCAAGTCAACGAAACGTCTGCCCATTGACTTGGAGTCATCATGAATAGTTCTTTGAGTCTTTGAAATCGGTTCCATTGTGTTTGCAATTACTCTACTACCGTTTCTTGGGAATGTTTCTCTCTTATATAAATACTCCAAAACTCTCGTCTCATCACATGCTTCAATTGCGTTTCAACACAGCCACGTCTCATTAGATCAAACTCGCTACGACGTCAAGTCGGCCGCCAAAGTTTCAATGCCTGTCGCTTGAAAGTTTGACCAATCAGAGGGCACTCGGAAGCTGAAATCATCCGAATTTTGAAACGGGAGAATTGATTGCCGTCGGAAACTCGAACTACCGGTGACCAGTCTCAAATTGTTCTAGCTCACACGTCATCCTTGAATAATCGGGATTTGTTTCTAGAATTGATGTAGATTACATCGAATCCAATGACAGTTGGCTTCATTGTCAGACAGAATTTGAGCATGTGACAATGCATTTGGACTGTCAACTCTGCTGTATTGAGCCACATAAATCTGGATTTCACGCACTGACGAAAGCAAAAACAGAGCTTATTTCATCATGTCCGCTAGCAATTGTAATGTGACGACTCGTCCGTAGGTAAAGCGTCCAAGCGGAGTAATCCTGTGCAACTCTACTATCTCTGCCTCGTGATGACTACACGATGGAGGATTGATGGCGTCAGCATTCGAGCCTCGTCGTAATTCAAGCAGGAACTTACACGGAAACCGGGAGAGTAGCGCTCTCAATATTGCCTTGATCCTAGCGATCCCTATTCATCCTTCTTGTACAGTGATCTCGTGACAGAGTTCTCAACTCATCTCTTTTTGTACTGATTAACTCTGAGTTTATAGATAAGCTTTCAGCCACAAAGCTCAGCCCTCCGCGTTGACATCATCTAACGTCTCAACAGTTTTAGCGCTGTTCTTCGTCATTATTAAAATTGGTCTACCGGACTTGAAAATGTCCACACATCTACTCTGCTCATCACGTAATCTAGCTTACTGTTAAGGCTAAGATATCTCGAGTTTTCGGGCATTTCAAAGCAGAAACAAAGCTGTAGATCATCCCCATTACGACGTTCAGTGAGTGGCAGATATACGAGCTCTATGGGTCCAATTTTACTGTTTCTCTTCCAGCTTCTCTACCAATTGTAGCAGTTGAATTTTGGAGATCAATGGAGTCCTTGACAACGTCATTCTTCAGTAGTCAGAGCGGTTGAAACGGCAATCTCCAGACAGACTTCCGGATAGTGATGTCTCCGAGATCCCTTCTTTTGGGAACGGCAATTCTAACTCAAATCTCAAGTCAAGCTTTAGGCAATGGGGCTCGGCAGCGTAGTTATCGATGTCACTACCCCAATTCACAGCCGTCAGAGGATTGATTCAATTAGTCCATCTACCCTATCGAGAGTATCTTGTAGTAACCAATCGGCTCAACAGACCCAACCGTATTTCCGAGCTCTTATCCGACCGTCGGACAGCAACCCGATCAACCTGTCGTGACGATCATCGACAATGCCCTCTTAGTAAAGATCTTTTGTCAGTGTTGTCTTGGCTTAATCTTTCCTGAATCTCTGCAAATGACATTCACCAACCTTGTTGGCAGATCACTGGGGTATTCCAGTTCTATCCCCACAGCCAAGCCACCTTGGACCCTCAAATTGCTTCATCCATCAAACAATGAAGATCATGGTTCAGTTGACCTACCCGCGGGTACGTTCTTGGCAGGTGCTCCTTCCTCAATGTTTCCCTGATTTAAGCTTAGAACAAGGTTGACCAATGATCAATTGGTTACATCCAGATCTGGACATATTTCCCAATTCAGTAATCCCAGCATAGCCCGTATGGTGATGCTGGGCTCGCGCATTGTATCACGTCGAGATCCTGCTTATCGTTACAGATACCCGACTCATCAGCTGCGCCGAGTTTGTACAATCATACGTCAGCACTGCGCTCACGTAACCTCCGCCCTAAATCATGCTAACCTCCACAGTGTAGATCTGTAACCTCCAGACATCGTGGACCATCGGAACTTTTCAGTACAATGACGTGCGTCGATACCAAGATAAGCTTAATCATTCCTCTGTCAATGTTTCATACGCGTCAATGAGTCAAGCAATTCTCCCACTCAGCCACCATTCACTAAAAAGATCGGCGTTGCTGACTCGTCACAGCGACGACGATCCTGATAAGAACGCCAAGTCTAAATACTATTCACATACCTATGTATCACCAACCGTTAGTTACACAATTGATAAGGTTGGTTTTACGCTTATTATCCACGAGGACATGAAACTGCAGGAAGCCTGATACTTCCATTTCGGACTCCGATTACGCGGCTACGTTGTACATGGGAGTAGCCTACGGATATCCCGCTGAAAACTTGGCGATAATTATTGCAATTGCCAAGGTGTGAACAAGGCAATTGATAGGGACGCATCAAGAATTGATAGGGGCGCATCATCCTTAGGGACGCTCCAGCTTTGCAGCCTTTGATTCGTCAGTCACTTTTTTGTTAGTGCAGGCAGGATTCTGCCGACGCTCCCGAAGTACCCGACCTTAGCTCTCTTTAATCTAAATAAGCAGATAATC
>WEXE01000492.1:0-147016 GCA_011035825.1 Fusarium cf. hostae | reverse complement strand
TCTTATAAATACTATTAATATAAAATATATAAATAAGAAAAACTTAATAATAACTATTTTCTAATAATAATTCTTAATATACCTAATAATAAACCATACTTAAGAAAAAAAATAAAAAGGTATTTAGTATATATATAATATAAAAACCTAAAAGTAATAGAATTATAATTTAATATAGCTTATTATTAATAAACTTATAAAGTAAACTAACTTTATAAAGGAATTTATTAATTATAAAGACTTATTAAAGAAGTTAAAAAAGAATTTAAAGAAATTATAAATAAAAAATTTAATTACCTAAAGAAAGAATTAATAGAAATAAAGTTAGATAATAATAATATAACTTAAGAAAGAATCTTTACCTTAATTAACCTTAAGAAGGTATTTAACTAAATAAAAATTAGTAAAATTAAAGAAAAATATTAAAAATAAAAAAATAAATATTAGGAAAAAATAAGCTAAGGATAATATAGCTACTTAATAAACTACTTAATAAATAATAATATAAGCTTAAATATTATTAAAGAAATATAATATAAATAAAAAGCAAATAAACTTTACCTAATTATATTTTAGTTAGCCTAAAAATAATATATAAATAAATAAGATATAAAACTAAAGGAATATTTCTAATAGTAATTAGCTAATAATAAGTTTATTAATAACTGCCCTAATAGAAAAGGATATAATAATAATAACTATAAGTAAATATATTAAGATATATTAAGAAAAGTTATATACTATTTATAATAAAGCATTAAATAAGTAAAAAGTAAGGATAAGAATAACTTAGATTACTAAATGCTTTAGGGTTATATAAGGACTTAATACTAAAATGCCTAATATTAAAAGTTTAAATTAAAAGAAAATAGCTAAATATATAAATTAATTATAAAGCTAAATAAAATTTTATTAACTTAGAAATAGTTATATAGCTAAAACTATTATAAAAAAAGAAATAAGAACCCTATTTATTACTTAATATAAAAGGATAACTTTTTAATTATAATAATAAAATTATAAATTAAGAAATTAATTACCTTAAAGTCTTTATTTAAAGAAAGAATTAAAGGATAGACTTTAATATATTTCCTCTAAATAAGGAAGTTAATATCCTCCTTAATATAAATTAGCTATAAAAGAAAAACCTATATATTAACTAAAGGACTGGCTAGGTTACCTTTTTTAATAACCCTAATAATAATAATAAAATAATTATAATAAATAATAAGAAATCTTAAACCCTAACTAAAGAGGATAGTATAGGTAAGTATAAAGTAAAGAATTTACTACCTTTAATAGGAGCATAATATAAGTATATAAAAGGCAAGAAATAATAAAACTACTAGATCTTAAGTTTCCTTAAAACCTAACTATATAACCTAAATAAATAATTAAAATACTAAAAATAACTTAAGAAAAAGGAATAATAAAATAGACTTAAGGATATTTTAAAAGAATATTATATCTATAAGAAATTATTTAAAAAAGAACTTAAAATAAAGGTATTATAATATAGCTATTAAGATTATAAAATATAGCTTAAAATAAATAACTTGCTATTTTAGAAGATTTATAACTTTAATAAAAAAGAACTTACTACCTTAAGAAAATACCTAAATATAAAACTAATAAAAGAGAATATTAAGATATTTAATTTATTAATAGGATTTCTAGTAATATTTATCCTAAAGAAAAATAAAAAACTATAACTTATTATAAATTATAAGAGGTTAAATGCCCTTATAATTAAGGATAAGACCTTACTTTTACTTATTATAAAACTTAAGGATTACCTATAAGGTAAATAAATCTTTATTACTTTAAACCTTAAGGGAGCTTATAACCTAATTTATATTAAAAAAGGAGATAAATAGAAAATAGTATTTAAAACTAAATTTAAACTCTTTAAGTATTTAGTAATACTATTTAAACTTACTAATATACTTATAATATTTTAGTAAATAATTAATAATATACTTTAATAATACTTAAATATCTTTATAATATATTACTTAAATAATATCTTAATCTTTTTAAATAATAAAAAAGAATATAAAGAATATATCTATAAGGTTTTAAAAGCCCTATAAGATACTAACTTATTAATTAAACTAGAAAAAAGTTACTTTTATATAAAAGAAATAGACTTCTTAAGATATATTATTATATTTAATAAAATTAAAATAAAATAAAAGAAAATCTTAATAATAGCAAATTAGCCCTTATTAATAATAGTTAAAGAAGTTTAAAGCTTCTTAAAATTTACTAATTATTACTAAAGGTTTATTAAAAACTTTAGTAAAATTATAAACCTACTTATAAAACTTATAAAGAAAGATAGGAAATTTATATAAAAATAAGATATATAAGTAATATTTAAAGCATTATAATAAGCTATCCTTAATAAACCTATATTAGTTATATTTAACCTTAATAAGGAAATAGAACTAGAGACTAACTTATTAAATTTCGCCTTAAGAGGATAAATCAGATAATAAGATAAAGAAGGAAAGCTTTATTTAATTATATTCTATTTTTATAAACTATATAAGGCAGAATTAAATTACCCTATCTATAATAAAAAATTCTTAATAATTATTAACTACTTTAAGGAGTTTAAGTATTACTTTATAAAAAGTATATACTAAATTAAAGTCTATATTAACTATTAAAATATTTTATACTTTATTATAATATAAGAACTTAACTAATAATAACTATATTATATTAAATACTTATATAAATTTAACTTTATAATTATTTATTATAAAGGTTTAGATAATAAATAAGCTAATACTATTAGTTAATACTTAAATTATAATACTAATATAATAAATATAAAAAAATAACTTTTAAGAAAGAATAATAAAGGAAAATACTAATTTACTTAATAAGCAGAAACTCTAAGACTTATAAATAACTATAAACCTATAAATTAAGAAAAATAAATAAATAAAATTTAAAATACTATTATAGGATATAATATTTAAGATCCTATTAGAAGTAGAGCTAAAATGCCTACTTATAATAATAAATTATAAGTATTTAAACAGTTTAGAGAAGAACTAATATAAAATATATATAAATATCCCTTATATAGCTACTAAGGTATTATAAAAACCCTAAAATGTATCTAGATATATTATAATTAAAAAGGAATTAAGAAGATAGTAAAGAAGGTTATTAAATAATATAACTTATATATAAAAACTAAAGTATAATATTATAAACCTTATGGCCTATTATAATTATTAGAAATAGTAAAAAAACTATAAAGTTTAATTATAATAAACTATATAACTAAACTACCCCTATTAGAAAAACCCTTAACTAGAATCTTTTATAATAATATCTTAATTATAGTAAATTAACTTATTAAATTCTCTTATTATATACCTTATANCTTTTATAATAATATCTTAATTATAGTAAATTAACTTATTAAATTCTCTTATTATATACCTTATAGAGAAGCTATAAATATAAAATAACTTACTTATATTTTTTATAATAAGATAGTTAAGGAATATAAGTTACTATATAAGATCCTAATAAATAAAGAAACTATATTTATAAGTAAGTTCTAGCAAGTACTTATAGTATATATAAAACTAAACTACTAACTATTAATAGTATTTAGATTATAAATAGATAGATAAACTAAATAAATAAACTAAGTACTAAAATAATACTTATAATACTATATTAATTATAAATAAAATAATTAAATAAAAAAGTTATTAAGTGCCTAAATTGCCTATAATATAGTATATAATAAAAGTATAGAAATAATACCTTTAGTAATAAACTTTAAATTTACCTTAAACCTATATTATATAGCGTAAGAACTAAAAATAATTAACCTAGCTGCTATAATTAAGAGTAAAGACTTAAAAGCCCTATATAAGAAATTAAGGAAAAATTAAAATTTATTAAAAAATAAATAAAAAAAATACTATAATATAAAAAGGATTAAGAGACTAACCTTCTTAAAGGGAAATATAATTTATTTAGCTATAAAAAACATTATAATAAAATAACTAAGTTATAAATTAAATTATAAGTATATTAGGCTATATAAAGTTAAAAGAAAAATCTTAAAAAATAATTATAAACTAGACCTATTACTAAAAGTTAGGCTTTACTTAATCTTTTATATTATATTACTTAAATTAGCAGCTAATATAATATATATTAAAACTAGTAATAAACTAGAGGAAATTAAAGGACTAAAGGTCTATAAAGTAGAAGTAATTAAAGATATAAAAAGAATTAATAAATAAATAGAATACCTTATTAAATAGAAAGACTACCTAGAAAACGAAAACATATAGAAACTATCTAAATACCTCGCTAATGCCTAATAACTCCTAAAGAATTTCTACCAGAACTAGAAGAATCAAGGAAGGCACCAAGTGTAACGGTTGCACAAGCCGTTAAGCCACAGGGCAAAAGATCGGGCCATAATCGCTATGCAAGCAATTATAGGTATGCTACAGCTGCCTTATAGANGGGCAAAAGATCGGGCCATAATCGCTATGCAAGCAATTATAGGTATGCTACAGCTGCCTTATAGAAGCCTTACAGCGCTGTTACGGGCACGAATCGTAACACCAAGACTTAATACATCCCATTTAAACTGTTTAGTAACGGCAGACTAATCCTAGAAGGACCTGTTAATTATAGCACCCTCTAGAGCAGCCTATTTATTATACTCTGCCTTTTCTAACTTATCTATAAAGCTAAAACTATATTAAATTATATCTAAACCCTTTACCTTTACTTAATAATACTAATGCCTTAAATAAGTAATTTTAATAAATTAAGTATTTATTATATTATAAATATAAGTAAACTTTACTTAAAGACTAATTAGTTTATCTTTAATAGCCTCTTCTTTATACTTTAAATAATACTTCTTATTAATAATCTTTTTAGCTAATATTATATTAATATAATTTATAAAATAATTTTATATAAAAGAAATATACTTATTATTATAAAAAGACTATAACTATTATAAGAGATTCCTAACTTAATATAAGGATTATAGTAATTTAACTTTATAAGGTTAAGAATATAAAAATCCTTTATTTTCTAATAAATATAGTTAAAATAAGGCATAATAAGATTCTTAAATACTATAATAAGGATATAAAGAGAATTATAATTTTTAATAAAAGTTTTCTTAGCCTTAAAGATATAGTTAGATATCTTAAGGGATTATAAGATTAAGATTATACTTATAGAGGATAACTAATAGAAAAATATATTAACTAGGCCTTAAGGGCAAGGCCTAAGGAAGGGGAGAGATTATATTATAATCCTAATAGTTTTATTATATATACCTTATATTTTCTACTAATTATTATATCTCTTACTAAAAATAATTAGCATTAAGACTTTATAATTAGAGCTAATTTATTATAATTAGTATTAATTTACTTAGATTACTACTAATCCCTTAATAACCTTATTAATTACCTAAGAGCACTTTAATATATAGATTATATTTATTAGCACTTTTATAGAATTTAGCTTACTAGCTATTAATAAGACTTCTTTACTTAAATATACCTAACCTACTCTATTTACTATTAAGAGATATAATATTTTATAACTACTTAGTATAATGCCTTATGTAATCTGTAAATATAAACCTAATACAGACTAGTTTACCTGTTTAAAACCTTTCCTATTATATTATATTATTATTACTTAGTATTATATAAATTAATTTAAATAAAAGCTATTAATATATATTAATTAAGTTTTAACTATAAGAAAATATAATATATTAAGTTTATAATTAATATATTATATAAAATATAATTTAAGAATTATTAAAGTATTATATTTTTTAATAATATATTTTTTATATATTAGGCTTAATTAATATAAAAATGCGTTATTAATAATTAATACATTAGAATTTATAAAACAATACTAATAAATATATTTTATATATTAAAGTAATTATATAAGAAATAATAAGTCTTATAGGTAAGTTATTATTAAAGTATTATTTCTTAAGATATTATATTTTAATATTTATTATTTTAATATAATAAGGATAATAATTAACTAGTTATAGTATAGATATGCTGTTTTAAAGCTAATGCCTTATATAACCTTTATAAGGTATATATAATATAATTATTAGATTTATAATATTAATATAAAAAGTAGCTTATTACTATAATTATAAAGGTAAAATAGGTATTTTCTTTTTCTTATTATATATAAATAAAAATAAAAGATTTATATATAAAGTATAAATAAATATAAAATACAAATAAGGTTTATAAAAGATTTATATTAAGTGTTATATAAGTTAATTAATAAAAGTTAAACTAACTTTAATTAATTAAATATATATAATAAAATATATAATTAATTAATTTTATATATAAAAATAAATAAAACTAAATTAACATAAAAGTAATAATTTAATTTAATAATATTAAACTTATTTAATTTAATAAAGTTAAACCTTTTTCTAATTAAAAGTATTTTATTTCCTTTAAATATTTATAAATTAACCTTTAAAAGTATAAATAAGTATTTTTAAAGTTTAATATAATTTAAATATTTATTATTTCTATAAATAATAAAGCTTTATTAATATATTAGTTTTTTAAATAAGTTATAAAAAGAAAGTTAAAGCTAGTTAATAAATAAATAAGGCTTTTTAGCGAATATATATATAACTAGGTTTTGGCTATAATTAAGGCATTTAATTATAATAATTTAATTTATTAAAGCTTTATTAATTATAAAAGTAATAAATATTTAAATTATATTAAATTTAAAAATACTTAAATATACCTTTAAAAATTACTTTATAAACTTAAGAAAAAATAATTATAAAACTTATAACTTATATACTAATATTTCTACTAAGCTACCTTAATCTATCTTTTTATATATTATAAATCTTATTTAATAATAGTTAAAACAACCAGAGCCTCTGTCGTGTTAGTCCTTTATCATCGGCTAATCCATCTGACTACCCCCGGCCAACGCAGGGTCTTGATGTAGCATCAGATTCCGCCGCCGATTTCGCCGGCTGTTACATAATGTCAATTCCATTTTATTCTTCCCCTGTCATTGCGTGGGGGTTATGCGCTCAAGTTCAGGGGATTCACATGTATATATGACGCGTGCGACCCGCTGGCATTGTTTCTTTTATCTTATCAATCAGTCTTATCAATCAGTCTCTCCGCAATAACGGCAGGAAGCACCTTTTCCTCCAAGTTCTCAGCAGTATGCCTTTCCTTGAGAGAATTCTTGGGCAGAAAGACTCGACGGCCCAAAATACAGACCATCCTAATGAGACTGCTCAGACGTCGAACCCGCCCGGTAAGAACGGGGTCCTATCTTCCGGAACCTCAGCCGATAGCTTGGACCTCATAGACAAGAACGAGAATGAGGTTATTCAGAATGGCGCTCATGTCACGCCTGAAGCCCAGCTTGGGATCCAAAAGGCTGAAGCAGCAGCGTTGGTGTGGTCGAAGAAGACTGTTTACATCACTTATGCTTGGTAAATCTACCTGATGTGTTTGAACTTGACTGAGGCTCGTCCCGAGCATGGACTAGACTAATACGCAAACAGGATCTGGGTCTGCTTCTTCATGCTGGCCTTCCAACAGTCCATTCTCAACAATGTCACCTACTACGCCTACTCGGACTTCCAACAAGCCCCTCAGATCGCCACCGCCCAGATACTGTCCTCCGTCATTGGCGGTGTCCTCAAATTGCCCATTGCAAAGGTTCTTAACCTCTGGGGTAGAGCTGAGGGCTTCGTCATCTTTGTCACTGTCTACCTCTTGGGCATGATCATAATTGCCTCTTGCAATGGCCCTGACAGTTACGCCGCGGGCTATGTACTATACTATATCGGCTACAGTGCTGTCTACTTCATCATGGACGTTTTCATTGCTGATACGTCAGGCCTACGCAACCGTGCCTTTGCCTTCGCCTTTGTCAGCACGCCTTTTATCTGCACAGCTTTCACCGGACCTCTTGCGGCTCAGTCATTCATTACTATGGCGTCTTGGCGCTGGGCGGTTGGCTCCTTTTGTATCATCATGGCTTTTGTCCTATTCCCACTGGCTATTGTCTTCAAGTTCTTCCAGATGAAGGCGGAGAAGATGGGTCTGTTTGTCAAAGCCCGAAGCGGTCGCACCATGACTCAATCCATCTTTCATTACTTCCATGAATTCGACATAATTGGTGCATTTCTTCTGATGTCAGCTTTTGTACTCTTCCTTCTGCCTTTCAGCCTTGCCAGCAATGGCCGTGCTGGTTATTCGTCGGCAAGCTTTATCGCCATGCTCATCATTGGCTTCTGTTTATTTTTTGTCTTTGCCGCCTGGGAGAAGTATGGTGCCCGAAGATACTTCATTCGTTGGGAGCTCTTGGCGAACCGAACTGTCCTCGGAGCTTGCCTGCTTGCCGCTATCCTCTACTTCAGTTTCTACTCTTGGGATCAGTACTTCTACTACTATGTCCAGGTTGTCTATAACCTCAACATTTCCAACACAGGGTACATGACCCAGATCTACAACATTGGTTCCTGCTTCTGGGGTGTCGTATTCGGAGTATACATCCGCTATACCAAGCACTTCAAGTACGCCTGTCTCTTCTTTGGCCTCCCACTCATGTTTCTGGGCGCTGGTCTTATGATTCACTTTCGTGGTCAAGATGACGATATTGGCTACATCATCATGTGCCAAATCTTTATCGCCATCTCCGGCGGTACTCTTGTTATCGGCGAGGATATGGCTGTTATGGCTTCGGCTGATCGCGACGGCGTGCCCATGATGCTGGCTATGCTCAACTTGTTTGCCAGTCTTGGAGGAGCCGTTGGCTTTGCTGTCGCCAATGCCATCTACACCAACACATTCCCTGTCGCTCTCCAAGATAGCCTTCCACAAGAAACACTTGCCAACTGGACCACAATCTACCTTGGCGGAGCACAAACTCAGTTGCTGTATCCTCCCGGTAGTGCCACGCGCGACGCCATCAACTACTCATGGGGTTACAGCCAGAAGTACAACTGTATTTCTGCTACTGCCATCCTCGTCTTGGCCATTCCTTGTATTGCCGTGTGGAAGAACTACAATGTGGACAAGGCCCAAAACAAGGGAACCTTGATTTAATCATCACAATCTGGATCAAGGCCGTATGGAGATAATACCTATCCCGATACCTATCTGCAGGATTTGATCCGCCTGGAGTTTCTGACGGCAAGGATGTCGAGTGCCTACCACTTGTAAGAAATTGTAGATAGGTTTTAACAGATAGTTTTAATGCAGTTTCTTTTGCATCTTGACATCGATGTGCAGTGTGTAAAACGATAATGACTTTTTTTCAACTTTTTCTTTTGCATACTTCGGAAGTCTATTTGGATTTCCTTTCGAATTGCGGCCTTTACCGGAGATATTAACCTAGAAGAGTAATAATTAATATACGAAAGCCAGACCATAGACCTGACCTAAGCTAGACCTTGCTTTACTTATTTACTAAAAGTAAGTTAGTAAAAAGATAAGCTAGACCTTGCGTTATATTAGCTTTTTAATTAAAAAAGTAAAATAAAATTTAACTTAACTTTTTTCATTTTTATGTTTTTTTTTTATAATATAAACAAATTATTATCATATTTAATATATTTAATATTTAATATTTATTTATATTAAACTTCTTTAATATTTAAATATATACTTTTTATATAATTTTCTTATCATTATATAAGTTTTATTAATTTTTATTATTAATATATTTATTATTTTATTTTTTTCCCTCTTACTTTTAACTTTATAAAAGGTTATTTAGCTTTTTAGCTTTTTTATTAATAATATAAATAAAGAGACCTTAATAATAGGCTATTATAATAGAAGTTAATATCAAATAAGGTTTATCTGCCTTAATAATATAATTACTGCCTTAATTAAGCAGTTTAAATACCAGTTACCTCTTAGCAGCTAGATTAACCTTCTTCCTTTAACCTACCTAAAAGAATACTATGCCTAATTTATTTATTACACTTCTAAAGTATATTACCTAACCTGACTTTTCCTCTATTGGTTATACTTACTAATATTAATTATAGCCACTATTATAATACCTATTTATAATAGCCTATAGCCTAATTAGGGCTATTATATAACTAATTATAATCTTATTAATATAATTAAACTAGCCTTAAAGTAAGTTATAAAAAGAGATTAATATATATTATATATAATAATTATAATTATTAAAAAGAACTTCTTATTAAAAAAGAAATTTAAGTTAAATAAAATAATTATTTTTAATTATAACTTAATTAAGTTAATTAATTATATAAATTTAAACTATTTAAAAGATATAATATTTCTAGCTTAAATTAATTAAATGTTATTTAAATTAAAAAAGCTAAAAAAATCCTTAAAGTATAACTAGCCTTTAATAATAAAAGAAATAGCTTTTTTTATTGCCTTTATAAGTAACTTAGCCTAATATAAAAAGTAGTTTATTAATATAATTATAGAGGCAGAATAGGTACTTTATATCCTCTTTATTATATATAAATATATAAATTAGGCTAGTTATAGTCTTAGATTATAAAAGCATAGGGGGAGTTTATATATAAAGTTCTAGGATAAATATAAGGTAAATGCAGGGTTTAGAAATTAAAAGGAATTATATTAGGTTTTATATAAGTTAGTTAGTAAAAGTTAAATTAACCTAAAGTTATAACTAGCTTAATTAATTAAATATATATAATAGGGCATATAACTAATTAACCTTATATTTAAAAATAAATAAAATAAAATTAGTAAAAAAGCAGTAGTTTAAGCTAGGAAATGTATTTATTATATATTTAAAATATTTTTAATTTAAATTATTAATTTTTTATAAATTTTATTTATACATAAAGTTAATTAACTATGTGCCTTATTATATATATTTAATTAATTAAGATTAATTTAAATTTATATACTTAATTATTTAAATTAGGCTATAATAGAAAATAATTATTTTTAATTAAGTTAAACTTCTTTTTTAAAAAAAGTTTTTCTTAATAATTATAATAATTATATATAATATATAATTATTTTTACTTATAGCTTATTTTAAGGCAAATTTAATTATATTAATAAAATTATAATTAACTATATAATAGCCCTAATTAAGCTATAGGTTAATATAAATAAGTATTATAATAATAATAATAATTAATATTTCCTAGTTTAAAGTACTACTTTTTTATAAATTTTATTTTAATAAATTTAAATTTATTTTTTAATAAGAAGTTTTTTATAATACTGATATTAATTATATATAAAGTATAAAGTTCTTTTTTATTAATTACTTTTAAAGTAAGCCTAATAGTTAAATTAAAATTATAATTAATTTTATAATAAATATAATTATATAACTATAAGCTATTTTATATAATAAGTATTAAGGTAATATAGCTATTAATTTATTAATATAAAAGGTTAAAAGGGAAAGTTAACTTAAATAATATATTTTATAATAAATAAATTAGGTATAATATATTATAAAGGTTAATTAAGGTATAGTCCTTTAAATAGGTTAAAGAAAGAAGGTTAATTTAGCTATTAAGATTTAATATTTATATTACTTAGTTAAGGTAATAATTATATTATTAAGGCAGATAAACCTTATTTAATTTTAATTTTAATAATAATAGCCTGCTATAAGGGTTTTATTATTTAAATTATTAATAAAAAAGCTAAAAAGCTTAATAGCCTTATATAAGGCTAAAGGTAAAAAGGGAAAAGAATTATTATTAATAATAATTATAATTAAAAAAAAATTAAGTTAAATAACTAATAATAAGAATATAATAAATATTTAAAATATAATATATTATAAAAACTCTTTTATTTATATTAATAATATATTATTATTATAATTAATTTACTTATTTAGTTATATAATTTATTTATTACCTTATTTAATTCTCTTTTTACTACTAATACTAAATATCTTTAACTTTAAGTAACTAAACTTATTTAAAACTTTATATATTTCTTTTATTTTCCTAGTCTATGAGGTTTTACTTCCTCCTCGCCTTGCTTTCTAATTATAGCCGTGGTCTATCATACTAAAAACTAACTTAAAGTATCTTAGCCTTTTAGCTAGGTTATAGAAAGAAGGTTAGGGCTAGCTAATAAGCAGGGCATTTTAGCTAGTATATATATAGCTAGGTTTAGGCTATAATTAAAGCAGCTAATTATAATAATTTAACTTAATAAAGCTTTATTAGCTATATAGGTAATAAATATTAAAATTATATTAAATTCTAGAAATACTTAAATATACCTTTTAAGGCTAGTTTATAAACTTAAAAAAAAATTAATAATAATAATATTAATATTAAATTTAAATAAAATTTCTTTTTAATTTATTTTTTATTAAAAAATTTACTTTTTATATAATATTTTTTATAACTTAATAAGTTTATTAATAATAAAATTCTTTTTCTTTTTTATAAGTTTAATAATTATAATAATATATATTTTAAAGTTATAAGTTATATATTATAAAATTTTAAAGTTTTTAAAGTTAAAATTAATATATTTTTATATTAAAATAAATCTTAATTTAAGGCTTTTAATTAATATATTTATTATTTTAATTAAATAAAATAATTATTTTATTATTATAATAATATTAACTAGTAATTTTATTATAATAATTATAAAAAGTAATAATTTTTTTCGGCCCTTTTTTTACTTGTAGCAGNAAGAATCTCCCTGTCAACTTTCACTGCCATGGGTGCTGGTAGTAGAAGTGACCCTACGTAAAATCCTGTGTCTGCAGGTGTCCGGCTTCAAAAGAATGCCGAAAATAAAATAATATAATATATTTTAAGTATTATTAATATAATAAAAAGAGGTAATTTAATTAAAAAAGTAATTTATTTTTTAATAAAGCTAGATATAAGACTAAGGCATTTAGTTTATTCCTTAATTACCTGCCTCTTTATATAATAATTAAATCTAATTATATTAAACTAAGCTATACTAGGTTTATTGTTAGCAGATTATATAAGGTATATACTAAGTATCATTAAAGTATTATATCTCTTAATAGTAAATTTAATATATATTAGGCTTAATTAATATAAAGAAGTTATATTAATAGCTAATAAGCTAAACTCTATAAAAGTATTAATAAATATAATTTATATACTTAAGGTTATAATAAGGATTAATAATAAAATAGAATTAATCTCTTATAAACTGGTAATATTTATATATTAGTCTAGATAGATTATTAAATAAGAGTCTTTTGTCCTTATCTTATTAGTAGACTGAACTGTTTGGAAGGTCGGTCTAATTTGAGAGAGTGGGTCTATTCCTGTGATTGGGAACAATAATGGGGCTCACGTGAAGTAACCGCTAGGGTCGTAACACTTTACCTAGTCAGTCTACCCCCCATGCTTAATGCACAGGCACCTACGGTGGAAAGGAAAGCATGGGGGTCGGTCTCTAGACCCTACCCGAGCAAAGTGAATGTAAGACCTCAACGGCTGTGTCACCATATGGACACATACATGCCGGTCCTCGGCTTTTCAGCAGATCACGACTTCAGCTTCCGCTTCTATTTTAATATCAGCGATAAGATTAATGCATTGATCTATAGTAAATACAAAATCCTACGCTAAAGGGTCGCGCAGCCAGTGGCTTCTACGAAAATAACTTTTATAATTGTGGATCTAGGATTGGATGGATTGTTGGAGGACGCTTGAGCGGTATGTTTCGCTGCGTTCAATGAGCTCATGATGAGTGCCCTGCTCCACACACTGGCCTCCTTCAATCAAGAAGATGCAGTCTGCATGCTGAATAGTATTCAGGCGATGTGCAATGGCGATGATGGTTGTGCGACCTTTCAAAGCCATAAGTGCATCTTGGATTCGCCTCTCAGACTCGCCATCCAATGCACTAGTAGACTCGTCGAGCAACAACAGGCGTGGATGACGCAGCAGAGCACGCGCGATTGATAGTCGCTGACGCTGGCCACCGGAGAACTGCTTGCCATCATGGGTGCACAGCGTCTGGTAGCCTTGGGGCAAGCTCATAATCACATCGTGAATACTGGCCGCGCGACAAGCTTCTTCCATCTCCTCCTGGCTTGGCTGATAACCGGGTCGAGCACCCAGGCCAAGATTGAAGGCGACGGAACCTTCGAAAAGCACATTTTCTTGGGGAACAAGCGCTATGTCGTCCCGAAATTCGGTTCCAAGTTGGCGTGTAATATCGGTCCCGTCCATGACCACAGCTCCACGATTAGGGCGGTAAAATCGCTCCAGCATTGTGAAGATGGTGGACTTGCCTGAACCACTTGGGCCAGCCAGGGCGCAGAATTGACCCGGCTGAATGTTCAAGCTAACGCCGCAGAGGACTGGATGCCCAGGTCGTGATGGGTACTCGAAGTGTACGTCTCGCAACTGGATGGACATGCCCTCACGAGATGAAAGTGGAACGCTCGAGCCCGCCGCCTCTGTGTCATAGAGCTTTTCAGAAAGAAGCAACTTGTAGTTGCCGGCTTTCTGGCCGCAGCTCTGAGGGTTCAGCTCGTCATCTGCCGAGTCTGTGGTGAGTAGCTTGTGAATATTAGATGCCGCAAGCCCCGCCTTGGAAATGTCAGGTGCAAGAGCGAACATCTGACTACATGATTGGGTACTGAAGAGGAGGGCAGGCAGAATAATGAAGAATTGGGTCTGAGAATAAAGACCAGCCACCACCTGTCGAGTACCCCACCAATAAGCCAGGGCATACACAAGGTTACTAATACTGAAAGCAAGAGCCAAGAAGACGTTGCCATATGCAATTGAACGCAGCGTCTCCTGATATGGTTCTCGCAATGCATGCTCATATCGAACGTTTGACTGGGTCTCCAGCGAGAAAGCCGACACTATCCGAATGTTGTCGACGGCCTCGACAGTGATCGAAGTTGCCTGGGCAAATGCCTTCTGATGTCTCTCAGCGAACTTTGCTTGCGTCCGTAGTTTCATTATGCCTGAAGCGAGGAGGACAGGAATGCACGGGGCCAGGACGATGGCAATCTTCCAAGCAATGGCGAAAGAGACGACGAGCCCAGCAACTAAATTGACAGAGGCAGCGAGAACAAGGCCAACGGTGGAGCCAGTGATGTTGCTCAGCGCACTGGCATCGCTAATGATGTAACTGATCAAAGTTCCAGGGGTGCGATCACCCATAACATGCCATCCTAAGGTCTGACTCAAGAGAGATTTGAGAGAGAGGATTCGAACCCGGGTCAGAATCTTTTCGGCTGCCCAGCCAAACGCACATCCACCGACGACGTTCGCCGAGAACTCTACCAGAGCCATGATGAAGAACAGAAGTCCATACAGGTGACCTCCGTGGCGGATATTATCTGCTCCTCCACAAGGGCTCAGGCTGCTGACAGTGTGGCCAAAGATGACAGCCTCCGCAATGTAACTACCACCAATTATGACGGACGCAGAAAGACCGAGGATAAGATAACCGATATTAGGACGGACCAATGCGAACATGAATTTGGCGGTGAGCCACCTAGGAGGATTCAAGTTGTCCGGCTCCTCTACCGTGTCATCTGAGCCAGTTCGCGTTTTGGTTTCCTCGCCAGAGGTCTTGCGAACGCTCTCCTGGACCGGCATTTCCTTGCTTCTGAGATCAGGCAACTCACAGTGGATAGAACTCTTATAGGGGCTCACAGTATCCTCAGACATGACTGGCATTTCCAGCGTCTCGAGGTTCTGGAACTGGACCATTTTGGCATAAACGCCACCTTTGGCAACCAGTTCAGCGTGGGGACCTTGCTCAACCACTTTGCCTTTATCGACGACCACAATCTTGTTGGCATCTTTGGCAGTGGCAAGTCGATGAGCTATCGATACCATGGTAACACGATCTTGTAGCTTGGCCAGCGCGTCTTGAATCAGCATTTCGCTGGTCGAATCCAAGGCTGCCGTGGCCTCGTCAAGGATCAGGATTGAGGGATCACGAACTAAAGCGCGTGCTAAAGCAATTCGCTGTTTCTGCCCACCGCTGAGTTGACTGCCGGCAGGCCCTGTGATTGTGGCTAGGCCATGCGGCATTGTTTCGATGAATGTTAACGCATTTGAACTCGCCGCCGCCTGTCGAACCAAATCAACTATTCTGGCCACCCTGTGGTCATGTGAACGAATAGCTTCGTTTGCTGGCATGCCGTTGCGTATGCTTGCTGCGAGATCAGCCAGAGCGGAACCCAAGACCACGGAAGTCAGATCTTTGTAACTCTCGTTAGACGAGTTTGCCAACCCATCGGCAATATTTTCAAGGATGGAGCGATCGAACAATGTCGGCTCTTGCTGTACATAGCCGATACTGCCTCGGAGGTACTTAACGTTCAAGTCCTGGAAGCGTTGGCTGCCGATCAGCAACTGTCCGGATGCCGGATCGTAGAAGCGCTCTAGGAGAGATAGTACAGTGGACTTGCCGCCTCCAGATGGTCCCACAATCGCTGTATGTTGTCGGGGAGGGATCGCCAGATTGAATCCATTCAATACAAGTGTATCGGGGCGGGAAGGATAGGAGAAGTGCACGTCACGAAAGACGATGTCTTCCTCACCAAAGGGAGCGTATGTGTCGCCCTCGCCTGACGTACCGTCAATGAGAGAGTCCCTGTTGATGACTGATTGTAGGCGATCAGAAGCGCCAGCGGCAGCAGCAAACATGTGAATGAACGGCGCCACCTGGCTGAGAATAAAAGACGCGTCGATCAAGACGAAAATGACAGTGTAAACTGCACCGACAGACACGCCACCTTGATTGGATTCAACAGCTTCGGCTATCTGACGAGAGCCAGCCCAGAAGGCTAAAGCGTTGGAGCTGTACGCGATAAAGTACAGAAGACCAAGTTGCACTGCGTGCGTGCCAGCCTTCTTGAGGGCGTCTTTTCGTGACTCAAGAAGGTGATCAGAGAACAACCTGATCAGACGATCACCGGAGCTAAAGGCATACACGAGGGGAAGATGCGACAGACTGGAGGAAGCGATAGCGGTGGCAGCGTCGACGTGGTTATTGATGCGAGTCGCGTATCTCTTGATGAAATAACCTCCGACGTACGACATGAGGAAGTAGCAGGGCACTACTGAGACTAGCATGCCCGCAATCTTGGGGGCTTTCATAAAGGCAACGATGTACGACGTGACGAAGTATGAGACAGTGGAGATGAGAATACCAACCTTTTCAGAGGTACCAGACTGCACCACTTCAATGTCACGCACCAGCCGTGATATAACGTCGCCAGAGGGAAGTCCTTCAATATAGGCCGTTTCTTGTCTGATGATGCTCTGGAAATAGCGTCGGCGGTATCGTCGAGCGATGCGCTCGCTGGCGTAACTCCAGCAGCTGCAGTGGATGTAGATGAAGCAGAAGTTGGCAATGGTGATGTAGATAACGTAGAGCACCTTTTTTCGCACACTATTCGTGACATCATTCGACGCCGATGCCGACGCCGACGCCGTTTCGGGGCAGGTTGTAGTATTGAGGTCGTTGATCAATTCACCGAAGACGATTCCCAGGAGGGGAAACGGAATGCCCGAGGCGATCGCGAAGAAGGTGCCGGCAGCGATGAGAAGAGCATCGAGCTTTGTGTAGCCCAAAGAAAAGAGAAGGTGTATAAATGCAAAGAACTTGCGGAATATATCCTTGACCCTCTGGGTCTGAACCAATGTCAATCTGTGTTCCGGCCGTGACATTCTGCAATGGATTGTATGCTATTACTTACCATTTTAAGGTGCGATGCCTCGCGGACACTGGGTTGGCTGCTTGACCGCATGGTGTTCAACACTGGCACTTCTGTGACTACAGAGTCGAAACCAAGCCAGAAGTGTGAGAAGGGTCAAAAAGAGAAGAGTGAGCGAGAGACAAGCCCTGTCCGAGATCCTTACAATCTGTGATGACTCCGATAACGGCGCAATCACCAGCCGTAAGGGTACAGGGAGAGAGAGATGTACCATTGCGGATAATGCTGCAAGGATCTAGGATGGATTAATTGATAAATGCAGACGAGAAAAAACATATGTAACCTTCCTATTATGTAGGTTATAAGGGTTAACTAATATATAAAACGACTAATATTATTATGTTTTTTTTTATTTAAATAAAAATATTATTAAACTAAATACTTCTATCAAGTTAAGTTCTTTATTAGATATATATACTATATAATAAATATAGTTTTTAAATATAGCCTTAATACTATTACTATACTTTCTTTAAGGTTATTAAATACTACTAATATAAAGTATATGGCAGGTAAGTTTTTTCCTTAACTTCCTATTACTTACTCCACTGTAAAGAGAGGAGCACACACCGTGCTACCCTACCTGCATCCATAAAGAAAAAAATGGACCAAAAAATAACAACTTATCAATCTCCTGACCTTCGTGTTGGCTCTGTGAGGGACCCATGGCATTTCGTCTTCGGCCAATCACTGCATCCACGGTCCACACAGGATCCAATTTCCACTCGAATACGAGGTTAATGCAGAAGCGAAACTTGGTTGCTCGATCATCCGAGATTATTCGTTTGATAGATTGATAACTTTAAACCCATTTCTCGATCGGGCTAGGTTTGCTACCGCCCTGTTCTTCTCGAAACGTACAAGTTGACCGGACGAATCTACAAAGCCAGCGCTGGAGGGACTTTTGTAAAACCGACCGATCTCTTTTTTTTTCCTTTCTCGGAGTTACGTTTTGGTTCCACCCGTGATACCCGGGAAACCGAAGGATCTCGTTCTACTTTCATTTTTGGGAGTCATCTGTTGGTTCCAGCCGTGATAGCCGGGATTAGTTTCGTAAGAATTTATGGGTGTCTACAAATACATCGTTGCTGCAAGAGAGCTCGTGTCTACTTTGCACAGGGAAGCATTCAGAGGAGAGAACAGAAATTGGCAGTGGACTGGCTCTTGACCTTGTATCACTGATGTATTTGCTACTGGGTTTCGCCGCACATCTACTAGGATCATCACGCAACTGTGACATTTAAGACGGAGAAGAGTAGACCTATCAGAGGGTAACTGGGATGTTGGCCGGCCGATGCCCATGTATGAATTCTGTGGGACGTGGGGGCTTTCATTGCCATACTTTTATCAGATTGATAAGATCGTCCACCTCACTCGGGCGTATAGCCCGATTCAAACTCGAAACAACATGTACCATAAGAAATAACCGCCCAACATTTGCATAACAAGGCGGGCTCTCCAATAGCCATGCGACCTCAACTACAAGTTTACCAATTTTATGGAATGGTTGGGTCCTGATGAACAATGTCATTTCAACCGGCATCGGCGTGTCCATGGTAATTATGACAGTTACAACCAAGGCGGTCCTTTTCAAGGTTATATCCCTCAATGTTCCATAGGGAGGTGGTGCAAGCTTTAAATAATTATGTATGGAAGTGATGTGAAGATCTGGCGCGATTTTGACTCCTTCAGTTTTGCTACAAAAAAGAATTAAAAAATTACAATAAAAAAATCATTCAATTATTTCGTTTTAATCTCCTATTCTATTCTCTGAAAAGATGACACCATCAATCATATGTGGTGAACAACCTGCTGGGACACCTCCAGCCACGAAAGTGCCAGCACTGGATATCCTCGATCATTACTTGGCTACCCCCGCGGAAGACTGTAAAGGTTTCACCGAGAAAATAAACCTACCATACTGTTTTAAAACTTCCAACGAGGCCAAATTTATTGAGTCTTATGCTCGACTTGTGTCGGGCTGTACTGGTGCAGACGAGGTCGCTTTCATCCTTGCCAGGGGTTCGGAGTCTGAGACATCATTGTCCTCCATTTCAGTTGTCTCTGCCGTGATTCATCATGGAACTCTGCAAGCGGGTGAGTCTCTCGTGCCCCGCTGGGATGAATTGGATCTGTCGTTCTGCCAGGAAGACGAGATACAATTCGCCCTGGACTTGCGCACATCCAATCCTGGTGACGACCCCACGCTAGAAAGACAAGATGTGAGAGCTACGTAGTCTGTTTTTTGTTTGTTCTGCTTTAGGCTGACCTTACGGTAGTTGTTCGTCCTCCATATTCGACCAAGCGCGGCAGCAAACACGGTTACTATCCATATCTCCTATCCTTCTGAACGCATCCCTGAACAAGCGGCCACGCAACTTCTCAGAGTCTTCATTTCACAAATTGTCCCTGGCACTGAATTTGGTGATCACCTTACCCCCCAGTGTTCTGTTGTCAACCACCCCCCTCTGCTAGAACCACCTCCTCGATTCAGTAGTAATTGGGATATTGCCACCAGAGCGACTCATCTACATGCGGGCTTTGAGTATTGGGCTTTCAAAACTCCAAACTCTCCCGCTGTAGATTTCGTCTTGTCCCTCTCGAACTCGAAGGAGCCCGCGCAGCATCAAGTCTTGAGTTACGGTATACTCAATAACGCCGCTAATTATTTGGCCTCCTACCTGGTCGGCCTGGCATCTCAAGATACAATTACAGCAGATCAATGTGTTCTCCCAGTCTACATGTCAACTTCTCCTGAGCTGTATATCTCCTACCTTGCCATTCTCAAAGCCGGCTTCGCATTCTCCCCGCTACCCATGGAAGCTCCCCTTGAACGGGTACGAGAGCTCATCCAGGACATATCACCTCCTGTTGTGCTCGGTATCGGTGAGAAGCCAGACGCATGGGCCGATCAAGGTATCCAGGTGACCTGGATTAATGTTAGTCGGATGTCTAGATGGACAACTCTGTCAAATCTAGACACGTCGGTTACGAATGCAGAGTGCAATTTTCAGCCACGGCCAATTTCCAGCTGTCAGTTGGCTTATTTGCTTTTCACCAGCGGATCGACTGGCAAACCCAAGGGAGTTCAAGTATCTCATTCAGCAGCAGCCTGCTCGATTGGGTCACACTCAACAGCTATTGTTCTTCCAGAACCACAAGATGGCAGTTTCCGCTGGTTTCAGTTTGCAGCGCCCACCTTTGATCCATCCATCATGGAAATCTTTGTCACCTTGAGCAACGGAGGAACGCTATGCGCCGCACCGCGGAACCTGACTTTAACAGACCCGGAAGGGACCATCAACGAAGCACGGGCAACCATCATGATGGCTACGCCTAGTTTAGCTGCGTTGTTACGACCATCTCGCCTCCAGACACTGAAGTCCCTATGGTGTATGGGTGAAAAGCTGAATCGAACTGTGATCGATAACTTTGGCCTTCGATCACCAGATACTACTTATACCCTAGCCAATTTCTACGGACCGACTGAAGCTGCCATTAACTGCACATTTTTGGCACCGGTCAAGCACTCAGTTCGGGGGTCAATCATCGGTGAAGCTCTTCCAACATGTTCTATGTTTATTCTGGATCATAGGAGCCAAGTACCCAAAGTTATTCCGACTGGATTTGTCGGAGAGCTTGCCATAGGGGGCCCTCAAGTAAGCAAAGGGTACATGCATCAACCTGAAGAAACGGCCAAGGCTTATATCTCAAGCATGGAGTACGGTCGGCTGTATCGAACTGGTGATATGGCGCGTATTGTTTGGGATGAGTCTGGCAGACAGCTTATCGAGTTCCTTGGACGAATCAGCTCTGATCAAGTCAAACTGAGCGGCCGTCGTGTCGAGCTGGGCGAGATCGAGTCGGTTCTTGCCACTGTACATGGAGTGACTGAGTTGGTCGTTGCGGTCTCCAAATCGAATGGTAATCGGGAGGGAAGTGACCAGATTGTTGCCTGCATCGTGACGAAGACGCAGTCATTAGATGAAAGGCAGGTTATTGTTGACAGCTGCTCTCGCAACAGTGACAAGTTCTTACCTGCCTACATGCGACCTTCAAGGTACATCTTCCTTGATAGTCTGCCGCGATCCAGCTCTGGCAAAGTCGATCGCAAGAGAGTATACTCCGAGATATCACAATCGAACAGATACCATACGTTCATTCCCTCAAGCGAGTCTCAGGATCTGTCCACTACCTACGACGAGCTTGATTCATACGACAAGCCATTGCAGACCTATACTCCGACTGTTCTCATGGAAGCGCTATGCGAGACGGTTGCCGAAGTAAGCTCTACTATTAGTCCAGAAACATCATTAGCCTCGCTTGGTTTGGAAAGCCTCGGAGCAGTGCGACTTCTCCAGAAGTTGCGAGATCACTCTATCAACGGCCTGGAAGTTGGAGACGTCCTCCAATCTAGAACTATTGGAGCTTTGGCAACCAAAGTTAGGCTCGCCTCTCAGACTGAAGGCTCGAGCTCAAAGAGTACTATCGATGAAGCACAACTTCGGAAGAGCCTTGATTCATTCGCCAAAAGAAACTTATCGGGTTGTGCCAAGAGGCTTGGATTACGTGAGGACCAGATTCAGTCGGTGCTACCAACTACAGCGACACAGTCAGGAATGCTTGCCAGCTTCTTGCGAGGTTCAAATGCCGCAACTGGGTTTACCCCGGCCTATATCTACCATTCAGTCATGCCTGTTTGTGATGGCGTTGACATCGAAAAGTTGAAAAGCTCCTGGGACACTGTGATGAGTAGCTACGACTCTTTCAGGACAGTATTTTGCCATCTGGATGACAACATGTCTCCTTTCGCTCAGTGTATTCTCAAACCGGGAGGCGATTTTGTCAAACCCACCTGGAGCACGTATAGCGCTGGCCTGGCATACGGCGATTACGATCTCGCTCTTGAGCAGGCCTGTCAAAATGCCGAAGCCAAAATTGATATTGGCATGAATCCTTCGCATATTTCGCTGGTCTCCTCCGCAAGCAAGTGTACTATTGTACTGAGCATGTTCCATGGTATATTTGATGGTGGTTCTCTTGAAATCCTCCTGCAAGATGTCACTGATGCTTACCAAGGCAGGCCTGTGCGAACGCGCACATCCTTGGAGCACATTGTGCATCGTCATTTCTCGGCCAACTTTGAGGCAGCTGCGCGATTCTGGAACAAACATCTAGAAGGGCATTCGCCAGTTGCATTCCCATCTCTCACTCCGTATCAATCTGGTTCAAGCTCCAAAACTCAGATGGTCGAGGTCAACTCTCACATTGGGAACAGCGAACTGAAAAAGGCATCCAAGAGTATGGGCGCCACGCCTGTCTCTGTCCTCCAAGCGGCGTGGGCTTCAATTCTTCTGGCTTATTCTGGAACACCAGAACAAGATGTTGTGATCGGAAGCGTAGTATCAGGGAGACTGGATCCACGAACTGAGAACTGCATTGGTCCAACGTTTACCACCGTCCCCATTCGCCTTAGACTGGAGGACGAACAACTCAATGGGGTTGAGTGGACCAACCGCTTCGTTGCAGAGTCTCTTGTAGCATCAAATGCTGCATCACTCTCACACCTTCAACCTCGCCTTGGCTCAGTAGTCACAGCAGACGGCCGCCTTCATTACGACACACTTTTGGCTTACCAGGACTTCAACACTGAGTCTGCATCTGAAGGGCTCTGGACTTCCATTCACCACCCTGCCATGGAGAATGACTTTGCGGTCATGGTGGAAGCCTGGCCAGGAAAGGACTCGAGTCTGACACTCAGGGCTACTTTCAATGATTCATACTTGGAATACGACGCTGCTGAGCTAATGCTCCGCGAAATGAGTCTCATCATCTCTCGCATCCTAAGTCAACCAGAGGAGAGCTTCTTGGGAAACCGTTTTGTTGGTGATTTGCCACTAAGATCCTGTCTTGATCAAGTCGTATCCCAAGAGATTCCACCCAATGCCCTCATTCACTCTCAGTTCGAAGCTCACGCAAAGTCGGATCCTGACGACCATGCTCTACTTTTTAGAGGCAATCTCTTCGACGGAGATAGTCCAGCCAATATCTGCTGGACTTATGCAGAACTGAATGCTAAAGCCCAGTCCCTTGCAAACTTCATGGTATCTCACTTTGGACCATTGTCAGGGACCATTGTTCCTATACACATCGAGAAGAGCCCCGCGCTATATGTGGCCATCTTAGGTACTCTGAAGGCTGGTGGCGCTTGGTGCCCTATCGATGTGTATTCACCACCCCAACGTCGCTGCGACCTTATTGGCCGAACTGAAGCACAGTTGATTTTGACCTCATCTCGCGACTGCATTGGGATGGAGGCAGCCTTACCGAACGGCGTTATGACAGTCGATGTGTTCCCTTTCACACAAGAATCTGATTATTATATGGACGTCCAAGCTAGCGACTCACCTATCACTGACCCAACCAAAACGGCATATATGATCTGGACCAGTGGTACAACTGGTATGCCCAAGGGTGTACCCATTAGCCATTCGTCTGCTTTTGCAAGCATCAATTCTTTGATCGAAGCAATTCCCGGAACGAGAGATGGACAGCCCGTTCGATGTCTCCAATTCTCCCAACCTACATTCGATGTCTCTATTCAGGACCTATTTTTCACATGGAGCTCTGGTGGGTTGTTAATTTCGGCGCCTCGAGACGTGATGCTTGGTTCATTTGCGGAGCTCGCAAACGTGACCGGCGCGACTCATGCTCACCTTACCCCTACGTTCTCTGCTGGTCTGCAGAGGAGTAGTTGCAAGACTCTACAGACCATCACTATGATTGGCGAGAAGCTCCCGCAGCCTGTCGCTGACGACTGGGGACAGAACATGAGAGCCTTCAACACATATGGTCCGGCCGAGGCAACAATCGTTTCTACCCTTCGCGAGTTTGGAAACGAACAAAATCAAGTCAAGAGCGGAAACATTGGCTGGCCTTTGAAATCCGTCTCCGTATTTGTCACACGAGACAGTAAGTTCGTCATGAAGCATGCCGTCGGAGAACTGGCACTGGGTGGCCCTCAATTGTCTCCTGGCTATCTAAAGCAACCCGAGACAAACAAAGCAAAATACGTGTGGAACGAGGAAGTCAACCAGATTCTCTATTACACTGGAGACCTAGTCCGTATGCTTTCAGACGGTTCGTTGGAATACATCAATCGAGCAGACGACCTTGTTAAACTTGGCGGTATTCGTGTTGAACTCAGTGAAATCAGCTTCTCCCTACGCCACTGTCACCCATTGGTCGAATCCATCGAAACCATGGTTCTCAAGCGTCCTGACAGACCAAACGAAGCTGTTGTGGCTTTCATCGCTGCCCCACAAGCTGTCGAGCCTAGCCAACAAGTACAGACCATCCTCTTGAACGACACTGCGATTGGCATTGCTCGCTCTGCTATCAGGGAGGCATCTGTCACTCTCCCAGGTCATATGATTCCGTCTACCTTTGTCGTTGTTCCGAGCATCCCCAAAACGCAGTCAGCCAAAGCCGATCGACGTGCGCTTCAGGCTCTGTACACGAGCTTGGACGTGGACGGCTGGGAGGCAGCTTGCCATACTCGGGATGAGAATTACGAAGCACCAAGTGATGAGATTGATAGTGATTTGAAGAAGAGCATCATCTGTAACATTTCATCCCTGTCTAGCGTCCCGGCAACTTCTTTCAACGAGTTGAGTAGGCTTCGCGGTTTGGGCATCGACTCCATTAGAGCCATTCGCCTTGCCTCACGCCTAAACGAAGCGGGTTACCGCATCTCCGTTGTTGATGTCCTACAATGCGAAACTGTCAAAGACCTGATCCTTTTGGCTGGTTCATGGTCGGAGGCTTGGCAGGCGGAGGATTTGTTTGATCTCGAGCATTTCAATCGGGAATGGCACCGAGACGTGTCGGTCTTTGTTTCGGGGAGCTTCTTCGTTTGCCCCGCAAGGGCCATTCAAGATAGTTTCCTTAGCGAGACACTGACAACTTCGGAGATGTATTGGAGCCATCACTCCTTCAGTCTTCACTCAGACATAGACATTGGAAAACTCAAGCAGGCGTGGGACACTGTCTGTCAGAACAACGAGGCGCTTCGGATTGGTTTCCTTCCAGTTGCAGCCACTCAGAAGGAGGGTTTTAGCCACAGAGATTATTTCGGCGTCTTACAAATCATTTATGAGCAACACGAGGTTGACTGGAAGTACATTGAATGCACAAACAAGAGTTATCGACAAGACTTGCACCAGAGAATTGTCGCACTCCTGAACGAGCATCAATCAAGTTATTTCCAGCATCCGCCGTGGGCTGTCACCATCATGGACAATGACGGAGAGAAAACCATGGTTTTCTCTGTCCATCACGTCTTACACGACGGCCAGTCACTTGGGTACATCACCAGTGATGTCTGCTGTGCATACGGCGCTGAGGTGCCCAGCAGGCCTCAACTCCGGAACGTCCTTCCTCTCGTGCTCCCCAGCAACAAAGCGTGTCTCGATGCTCAGAGTTTCTGGGAACCAGAACTTGCTGAGTATGCAAAACTTGAAGTCCCTTCATGGCCGGACCTCACAGGGGAGAGAACCACGCCTGGGCAAGCAAAGCACCGCAATTTCATCACTGAGACAGTTCGGCTTTCATTCCCTGTCTCGCAATTAGAAGCAAAGGTTGCTGGACTCGGTGTTTCATCCATCGCATCTGTTGTGCGAGCGGTCTTTGGACTTGTGCTGTTGAGTTACCTGGGAAACCCCGGCGTCGTATTTGCAGAGACACTATCGGATCGTGTGTTGGATTCAGATGTCGATCGTACCATCGGACCTCTCATTTCAGTTGTACCCGTACCATTCAACTCAAATGGCACCGTGAGAGAAGTGTTAGCAGAACAGCATCGCTTGTCCACAAATGCAAGAAAGTACCGCCATATCCATGCACGAGTCATCCGCAAGCTCCTGAACAAGAAACGAGGCGAGTGTCTGTATCCCGGCGTATTTACATTCCATTCCAGCAACAAGGTGGATCTTATGGCTGCCTCTGCTGGAACCGTCTGGGATCCGAAGCCAGATGACTTTGGGTTGGCTGTTGAGCATCCCATGGCTTTGAACGTGTATCAGGATCCTGATGGTATAGTCATCCTTCAAGCATCGTCGCTGGACACGATTATGAGTTCTGAGCAACTGGCCATCTTGGCCCACCAGATCGATGCCTTAGTTGGCGCCATGCTCTGCAATCCAGATGTGCCTCTAAAGTCTCTTCCTAGTTTGATCAGAAAGACTTTAATATCCGTCTCAGCCCCTAACTCAAGCGATGCTGTGAAGGAATCATCAAATCTGAGTCCTGTACGCTGGATCGAGATCAACGCTGAACAGCACCCCATGTGGACAGCAGTCGAAGAGGCATTGTCAATCACCGAAACTGGAATTGAGAAGCTCTGTATGAACTATGGTCAGCTCAACTCTGCTGCAAATCAAGTTGCAGCCTATCTCAACCACTACAAGATCAAGAATCGGACGGTTGCTCTGTGCTCTCGCCGAAACCTTGCCTCTTATCCGGTACTTGTTGGAATTATCAAATCTGGGAATGCTTATCTTCCGATTGACGAAGGACTTCCTGATGATCGCAAGGCGTTTCTGATCGATGATGGCGATGCTCCTGTAGTATTCACTGAAACAGCTTTTGCCTCAAGCTTTCGGCATAGATCGAGCCAATGCCGGACTATATGCATTGACGAGCCATCATTCCAGCAAGAGTTACTAGGATTTCCGTCCGAGAATAAGACCTATGCAGCCGATCCTCACGATACTGCATACATTCTTTACACTTCTGGGTCGACCGGCAAGCCCAAGGGCGTCATGATAACTCGAGGTAATCTGTCTTCTTTCATCGAGTCTCTATCTGAGTTCGTTTGCAAGATTGCGCCAGCTACTCTCGACCTTGGTGGCAAGGGTCGTTGGTTAGGCCAGGCCAGTCGAGCTTTTGATCCTCATATAGCCGAGATGTTCTTCCCGTGGCGCCACGGCATGGCAACATCCACTGGCGCACGTTCCCTATTGATGGACGATTTCAGATTGACAGTTGCCAAGTTGGAGATCACCCATGCCGGTTTTGTCCCGTCTTTGCTTGATCAGGCTGACATCCGTCCCCGGGACTGCCCTAGCCTAAGACTCTTGAGTGTCGGTGGAGAGAAAATCTCCCAAAGGGTATTGGATACATGGGGCTGCGCAAGTCAGGTGGCCGTCATGAATGCCTATGGACCTACCGAGCTGACAGTTGGATGTTCATTTGCACTGGTCAATGAACATTCGACCTTGCGCAACATTGGGCTTCCCTTGATATCCTGTGCTTGTCATGTTCTTCTTCCCGACAGCCTCGACTATGCTCTCCGTGGGCAGACAGGGGAGCTTTGCTTCACGGGGGATCTTGTTGGGAAAGGATACTTGAACAGGCCTGATACCAAAGGGTTTGCCACCGGACCTGGTGGTGAGAAAATGTACCGGACGGGTGATATCGGAAGAATCATGCCAGATGGCAGTATCGAGTACCTTGGGCGTGGCGATGATCAAACCAAGATCCGTGGCCAACGGCTCGAGTTGGGCGAGGTTTCTGAGGTTTTGAGGACGTCTTCCAGAGACCCTATTGACGTTGTCACTATCATTGCCAAGCATCCTGGACTCGCACGCAGCCAGCTTGTCTCATTCATCGCCCGCTTAGGGGCGCAGCGATGCAGTTCGAAGGACATCCCGTCAGTTATCTCAGATGATATTTACACATTGGGCAAGTATATACAAAGCGCGTGTCGCCGAAAACTGCCCTGTTATATGGTCCCAGATATTGTTCTTCCTGTCAACTACATACCCTTTGCTGCCATGTCAGACAAGGTAAACAGCAATCTACTGCAGGAGCTGTTTGCAAGTATGCCCCTGCCTCAAGTTCTTGGCGGCAACGAGACTATGCATAACGGTCTGCACCAGGGCAGGGAGTTGACAACGGATGAAGAGGTTGTCATAGACGCCATCTGCGACACGATTGCAATTGAGCGGTCCACAATCTATCCGCATACAAACATCTTCGAGATTGGCATTGACAGCTTGAGCGCAATCAATCTCTCGGTCCGTCTTCGAAACGTTGGCCTGTCTGCTTCCGTCGCACTTGTTATGGGCAACCCTATAGTGGAACAGCTCGCTCGCCTCCCGCGGGACTCAAGCCCAGCGTCGGAGGCAGATTCATCCTCGAAAGTGCAAACGAGATTCTCAAAGCTAGAAGCCGAGTTATTTGAAAGCCGACCATCCAATATACATCGGTCATCTGTAGCGTCTGTGAGACCCTGTTTGCCGCTTCAAGAGGGTCTTGTCGCACGATCCATGAACAGCAATTCAGATCTTTACGTCAACCATATCGTGCTGAAGATGAACTCATCTGTTGATCCGGCCAGGCTCCAAGCCGCATGGCAGGATACTATCAAAGAAACTGAAATCTTGAGAACGGTTTTTGTCCCGCTACCTTCGGAGATTGTACAGGTCATACTTGAACCTAGCCATTGCGGCGATTGGACGGAGAGGCAGTACGACAGCTTTGAAGTGGCCATGGCAGACTTCCACTGTCGCCAGGACGCAACCGGGCGGGATATTACCAGTAATATAGCGTGTGTCCCACCCCTTCGCATTCTGCACGCAGTTAGCCCCGTCTCCAAACAAGCACTGGCGTTGTTCATCTCAATACATCACTGTCTCTACGACGGTGCATCACTCGGTATGTTGCTGCAAGATTTTGCTGCACGATACTTGGCAGTGGTTCCGCCTCCTAATCGAGGATCACCCGAGACCTTCATCAAGCATGTTTGTTCCCAAAATATGGAAAAGTCAGAATTGTACTGGCGTCAGATACTCTCCGATTGTAGACCAACGATTTTCAAAAAACCTGTATGGGACTCTACTGGGCATGCCCACTCCACGACACTGTCACAATCCCTCCCTGAACTCGAGAGCTGCGCAGCTGGGCTGAAATCTACGTTACCTTCACTCATTCAGGCGGCTTTTGCTTTGGCCGTGGCCGACGCGGTAGGCTCATCTGATGTGACTTACGGCGTCGTACTTTCTGGAAGGGCACTTCCGGTCACAGGAGCCGACTCTGTGCTCTTACCATGCATTACTACTATTCCTGCTAGACTGCTCATAGAAAACCGATCTTCCGTGGAAGATGTCATCCAACATGTTCACAAGAGCACCGCCGAGGCCTTAGATTATCAACATACAGCTCTGCGACACATTCAACGATGGGTCAAAGCAGAGGGCCCCATCTTCGACTGTCTGTTCTCATTCATCAAATCTGCCCAAGAGCAGAGCCACGACTTATGGGAGGAAATGGAGAGCACCATGCCTTCAGATTACCCTATTGCCCTAGAGGTGGAGGCAGATGAAAAGAACAAGTGTGTTCGCATGACTTGTGGTTTTACATCAGCTTTCGGTCACCAAAATGATGCCCAAGATTTCATGGCAAAGATCAATCTGATTCTGTCTGCTGTGGTATCCAATCAACCCATGCCCCTTGATTCTCTACATTCTTCTTGGCCAGGCGCCACCGCCAAGATGGACACCAGGAAAGACTGGGACGACCATCAGTGGTCGAACCTCGAGCTCGAGATTTGCGGTATCGTCAAGCGTTTCTGTGGTTTAGAAGGCTTGCAGATATCCAAGAACGCGTCGTTCTTGAGTCTTGGACTGGATTCAGTGACCGCCATACGATTCTCCAGCCAGCTTCGTGATGCTGGAATTACTGTTTCATCGGGCGAGGTGATGCGCTTTCCATGCGTTGGGGCATTGGCTCACAGTATTATTGAGAAAGCCAGGGCAGGGGCTCCAAGCCCGCCACGGTCCAACTGCGATGATGATGTCCAGCTCGACGAGTTTGCATCTCAAGTGGAACGTCTCAGTCCAGATGACACGGTCGACTCCGTCTTCAAATGTAGTCCACTACAGAGTGCTATGATCACTCAAACCATTGGAGCCAACGGGGTTCTATATGTTCATCCGCACGTTGTAAGACTCGCAGAATCGACTAGTGTTGATCAGTTGAGGGAAGCATATCGCCTCACCATCATGGCCAATGACATCCTGCGCACATCATTCCATCCGGCTCCCGAGATGGACTCTTCCTGGATTGGCATCGTCCACAGCCATGTCCCAGCTACTTGGCAAGAAGTCACTCTTCCATCGGGAACCGACGTCATCCAGGCGATCACACCATATGTCAAATTGGATACAGAATCGGCCTTTTCCACCCCACCAATTCAACCCGTGATCGTGAACGAGGCTGAAGGCAGACTCTTAGTTATCATCATGCATCATGCACTCTATGACGGCGTCTCGCTTCCCTTTATCTTCGATGACCTAGCTTCAGCTTACCATGGCACCTCATTACCAAATCGCCCACGATTTGCAGACGCAGTCCGATCGCTGTCTCAGGATCAGACCAAAGCTTGCCAATTCTGGATCAAGACTTTCGAAGGTTATGAAGTCACACCGTTACCGCGATTCCCTCATCACCAACCATCTCCAGAAATGTTCTATTCTGAAGCTGAGATTGAACTTGGTATGAAGCACATATCCGACAGCTGCAAGGAAATGGAGGTGACGGTGCAAAGTGTTGCCATTCTAGCATATGCAAAGGTCCTCGCCAAGATGACAGGGAAACGAGACGTTGCATTTGGTCAAGTGCTTGCCGGGCGCTCATCTTTGGAACCCGAAGCCGAACGTGTGGTTGGACCTCTCTTCAACACAGTGGCCATGAGGGTGACACTAGATCCCACATTCATCAGTAATCGAAGCAAGGTTCAGATGATACAGAATTTCACTATTGAGGCGCAAAGCCATGAGCATGCTCCTTTACACGAGGTTCAGAAGTCTCTGAGACGGAACGGGGCGCTCAGTGCAGCTGCGTTAGTCGACACATTGTTCGTGTTCCAGAATAATGTGCACATGTTGCAGGATAAACCGACAGATGATAAGATTTGGGTGCCCTATATCACGGATAACTACATTCCCGACTCAGAGTACAAGATGAATCTCGAGGTTGAACAAACAGACAAAGCAATCATGGTTCGCGTCTCGTGCCAAGGAGAAGTCATGGCTCAAGGGGATCTCGACCAGGCTGTCAAGGACTTTAGTAAAGCATTTTGCGATATTGTTGAACACCCCTCACGATGCGTGTCAATGTTCTCAGACGAGCTTCAGATCTTACCCCTCAGTCTTGGATCGTCTGCTGACGGCGTGGTCTCGGTGGCTGATACATCTGCGCCGCCTCATGAGTCTATCATCCGAGACATACTATCCAAAGTTTCCAAGGTGTCGGCGGAGTCCATTCAACCCGACACAAGCATCTTCAAAATAGGATTAGATTCACTTTCTGCCATTCGTGTTGCATCCATGTGCCGCGCTGCAGGACTCAAGGCAGGAGTTTCTGATGTTCTTCAGGGAAACACCCTCCGTGGTATTTCTCTACGGGTCAAGGGTATTCCCGAGGAGGCCATCAACGAGGGTTCATTTATCGAGGACTACAGCAGTATCAAGCAAGAGGTGATTGGTCAGCTGGGCTTGACGCCGAATGCAATCGACAAGATCCTACCCTGCCTCAGCGGCCAGATGTATCATCTTGCTTCCTGGCTACAGACTGGGCGGATACTCTTCGAGCCCGCATGGCCATTCTCATGCTCCGAGCGCATCGACGTGGAAACTATGAGAGACGCTTGGTTCTCACTGCGCCATAACAACCCGGTCTTGAGGACTTGCTTTTATGCTGTCTCGCCTTCTGAAGCCGTTCAAGTTGTGTTGAGCGAATGTGACCGCAACGACAGCACATTCCAGGTCATGACATCTACGGAAACTCTCGAAAGTCTTGCCATCGCTCAGGCACGGGCAGCTGCCTTGAAGCCATCGTCCCTAAACACGCCGCCTGTACGACTTCTCCTTCTCAAGGCTGGCGATAGAGATGGAATTCATATTATCATGAATCACGCGATATACGATGCATGGACAATGCCTATCTTCATTAATGAGTTATCAGATCATTACCGCCGAGTTCAATCTCCACCCAGACCTGAATTTGCTTCATATATTGAATTCACACTGCAGTCATTAAAGAAGCTGGACGAGCCTGCCTACTGGCGCTCAGCAATAGGCCACAGCTCTCCCACGCTCGTCAAATGTACTCGCAGCGGCCAAGTGGATAACAAGAAGCCGCACAACAGGCAACTGTTCGTCGGCGCTTGGGAGACAGTCAAGAACTGTGATCATCTAGACAGGGTCTGTCGCTCCGCAAACGTCTCCCTTCAAATCATTGTCATCCTTGCAGTCTCCCGTATTCTTGCCCGTGATACTGGCCTATCAAGCCCAACACTGGGTCTATACCAAACTGGTCGATCGGCTGCTTTCAATAACATTGATCGCGTGACTGGCCCTTGTCTTAACGTGACTCCCCTCACAGTTCAAGATGCTTTACCTGATGGAGAGGTTGAGCCTATTGGAGTTGGTAAAAAGGCCCGCTGGATCCAAGACACACTAGCCGAACGAGTGCTGTATGAACAGAGTTCGTTACGTGATATTCTAACCTGTTGGAGGGAGGGCGTTGAGGACACCTCATTGCATTTGTTCAACGTGTGGCTGAACCTACTTTGGATGCAACCCCAATCCCAAGGCACGGAAGACGCTCCAGAGTCAACCCAGTCAAACAGCTTGTTGAAGCATCTACCTATAGGCGTGCCTACGGACTTCATACCCCCAGAGCCTTTTCCGGATGAAGAAAGGTCCGCTACATCGGTTTCCAAACTCGACATATCCTACTTGCCGGAAGGAAACATCTACATTGACGTTGCACCTAATACTCGAACAGACGCGATTGACTTTGGTGTCCGTGTGCAGGGAGGTGTAATGGATGAAGAGGAAACCAGGGTCATGGTGGAGCGGATAGGAAAGGAGATTACAGCGCTGGTTCAAGGACTGCAATGATTCATTACTTGCTGTACATAAATCTGCAGGCTTTAAACTAGAATGCGGAAAGATACTGTGCTAATAAGTTATATAAAGTTCTTACGTATATTAATATATTAGTATATTTACTTTTACCTTATTATTAAATATTTTTATATAATTTATAAGTATATAATATAAAATATTTAATTATTATTACGATTCGTGCCCGTAATAGCGCTGTAAGGCTTCTATAAGGCAGCTATAGCATACCTATAATTGCTTGCATAGCGATTATGGCCTGATCTTTTGCCCTGTAGCTTAACGGCTTATGTAACTGTTATAATTATCTTATAACTTTTACTTAATAATAATTTAAAAATAAAACTTAAATATTATATTATAATATCCCTTACTTAACTTATTACTTTTTTATTAACTTTATTTTATTTATTTATATATACAAGATTAATTAAACATATATTTTATAATATGATATATTTAATACGTATATATTATAAATAAATATATATTATACTTTTTCTATTTAACTTATAAGTTATTTATAATAATTTATAATTTCTAAGAGATAAACTAGTTTATATTAAGTTTATATTAGCAGACAATATAAGGCATAATATTAGGTAATATAAAGTATTATATTTTTTAATATTTAAGTAATATATATTCGGCTTATTAAAGTAAAGATGTTATATTAATAGCTAGTAAGTTAAGTTTTATTTAAGGCTAAATAAATATATATATATATATATTATAATAGCTTATAGTATTATAAGACAGGCTTATAATAAGTTATAAGTTAATATTATAAGTTATTTTATATAGCTTATAATCTATTATAGGGGTTTAATATAAATTAATATATAATTAGTAAAAATTAAGTAAGGTATATATAATATAAGTGCTTTTTTCCTTTAGATTATAATATAATCTCTCTTTTTTTATTAGCCTTGCCCTTAAGACTTATATATTTACTTTCTTTATATATTATCTTAATATAATTATATATATATTAAAAATACTAGTTTTCTTATTATATAATATAATTATTATAAGGCTTAAGGCCTAAAGTACTAGGCTAGGGATAGTTATTTTAAGTATATATAATATACTTATTATAATTATAAATATAATAAAAAGGGTATTTTAATTCTTAAAGGTAAATAATCTTTTTATTTATTTTTTACTTTTTTTTTATATTAATTTATTCTTTATGTTACGATTCGTGCCCGTAACAGCGCTGTAAGGCTTCTATAAGGCAGCTGTAGCACACCCATAATTGCTTGCATAGCGATTATGGCCCGATCTTTTGCCCTGTGGCTTAACGGCTTGTGCAACCGTTACACTTTAGCTAATTATTTTATAGTAAAAAAGCATTATTTAAAATATAAAAAGGAAGTTATTAAAATTAAATTATTATAATTATAATAATAAGTTAATAAGTATTTAAATTACTTAATATATTTTTATTACTAAAAAAGACAGCTAAATAAGTATAATATTAAAATACTTTATTAAATATTAAGACTTTATGTTACAATATTCGCGCTTACGTCACGTGTACCCTACAAAACTTCCCGCTCTATCCACTAATCAGATCGACCTACGTTAAGACCGAGCTTAAGAAGCTATAATCCCTCAACACCAATAAAGACCGAAGTACCAATCCTTACAGTCTAACACCATTCAACCTGCAGTCCAAGGAGACCGAGGGAAACGCACCTCAGTCTATCTCAGTATATATATATATATATTTAGCATTAAATAGAACTTAGCTTACTAGCTATTAATATAACTTCTTTACATTAATTAAGCCTAATATATAATAAATTTACTATTAAGAGATATAATACTTTAATAATACTTAATATATATTATATATAATTTATTAATAATAAACCTAGTATAACTTAGCTTAATATAGTTAGACTTAAATTATTATACTTTAAATAAACTAGAAGTAGTTAAAAATACTAAGTCTTTTAATACTATTAAGGCTTAGTTAACTAATATTATAAATAGAATTAATTAAAGTAAACTTTTCTTTTTTAATATTACTAATAGAAATTCTTTAGTAATTACTAAGTATTAATAAAGTATTTTAATAATTCTTATATATTTTTACTTTTTAAGTAATATTTCTATTTAATAAGGTATTATATTTTCTTATTAATTTTCTATATTTTTTTAATTACTTTTACTTTATAAACTTTTAATCTTTTAACTTTTATAAGTTTATTATTTATTTTAACTTATATTATATTTATTATTAACTTAAGTAATAAAATATACAGGATTATATAAAGCTTAACCTTTAATAATAAGTTTAGTTTATAATTATATTTTTAATAACTTTATATAATTTAATATATTTAAAATTTAATTTATAAATTAATTACTTTATAATAATATTTTTAATATATAAGTAAATTATATCTCTTTTTAAAAAGGTAAGTATTTTTATATTTATTTTTTAATAAATTTAAGTATTATTTAAAGTTTATAATATAAACCCTTATTAAAATAATTAAATTTAATTATATTAAACTAAGTTAATATAGTTAATAAGTAAGTAGGTTAAAAATCCCTTACTTTATATTATCTCTAATTAATTAATTAATTCTTAATTAATAAATATACTATAATCTTTAATAAAGCTAAAATCCTTCTTGCCCTTTTTGCCTTTTAAAATAACTTAAAACTAAGTTTATAATAAGCTATAATTATCTATAAGGTGCCCTTTAAGACCTTATATTGCTGCTATTATAGTATTTAATTATAATATAATTCTATCTTAAAATTATATAAATTCTTTAATTTAAAAGAGTAAATAATAATTTAATTTATCCTCAACCTAGCTTTATAAGGATTTCCCTTATAATTATATTTTATAAAAGATATAACTAATTCTTTACTTATAAACTATAATATATTATTTATTAATAAGTATTAGGCTTATAACTTTATAAAGTAATAACTAAAATTAAAAATATATTTATTTTATAAATATAATTATTAAAGAGCTAGATATAAAAATCTAATTATTATTTATAATTAGTTTAAGCTTATATAAAATATAATTATAAAGTATAATATTTAATTAAATAATATTTAAAACTTTAATAAGATTAGCTTTATAATAAGCCTTATTATAGCTAGAATAATTATTATAGGTTTAAAAATATAAAAAAGGCTAAAATTAATATAACTTAAAAATTAAAAATAAATTATTATAATTTAAGTAATTAATATAAAAAGTTAATTAATTATATTATTTATTATTAATATAGGCCAATATTACTTTATTAATTAATATTAAAAATATAACTTCTTAAGTAATTAGGTTATTATAATAAGCTAAAATAAATAAATAAATAATATACTAGGTCTTAAGTAGCTAAAGTACTTTAATTAATTTATAACTAACTAATTAATTAATCTTTATTATCTCCTAATCCTTAATAGTTATAAAAGCTATTATTTAGCTAATTTTAAGAGATATTATAAGGAAAATAAGATTATTATACTTTATATACTTATTTATATATCTTATTTACTTTAGCCTCTTAATATTAAGTACTTTAGGCTATTAAAATAAGCTTATAGTTAAGAAATAAAATATTTAATTAAATACTTTATAACTTATATTTTTAAGCTTAAGTTCTTTTTTACCTTTTATATTATATTTAAAGCTATTTTTATAAAAAGTAATATTTAAGGAGGTTTTAAAAGAGCTAGGCTTACTTCTTTTAACTTAAAAACTATAATCTTAAAGCTTAATATATAGCTATAGACCTTAATGCCTTTTAAAGAGGCTATTTAATTATTAATATTATAGGCTTTAAAGACCTTAAAGATAATAATTAAGGCCTAATCTTAATTTAAATACTTTAAAAAGTAAATTAAAAGGCATTATAATAGCTCCTTAAAGTTTATTATTAAAGCTTTAAAGTTAATTATTAAGGTAATAAAAGTAATTATATATAAGGTTACCTTATTAAAAGCTAAGCTTTATAATCTTTAAGATATAAATAAAATACTAAGTTAGTATTATAAAGTAAAAATAATTAGATTATAAAAAGGGGATATTATAATTATATAAAAAGTATTATAAGTAATTAATTAAATAGATATTAATATATAAGTAGTTATTAAATTATTAAGAAGTAATAATTAAAGAAAGTTAAAGTAATTAAGTAGTTAATATTATAATATATATAATAAAGTATAACGGAATAGGTTCCAAACAGGTAAACTAGTCCGTACTAGGTTTAATATTTACAGAGTCATAGGGCGTTATACTAAGCAGTTGCGAAGTATTATATCTCTTAATAGTAAATAGAGCAGGTTAGGCGTATTTAGATAAAGAAGTCTTATTAATAGCTAGTAAGCTAAGTTCTATAAAAGTGCTAATAAATATAATCTATATACTAAAGTGCTTCTTAGGTAATTAGTAAGGTTATCGAGGAATCAGTAGTGATCCAGGTAGATCAGTACTGATTATGGCGGATTAGCTCTGATTGTAGAGTCTTGGTGCTAATTGCCTTTAGCAGGAGATGTAATAATTGGTGGAAAATGTAGGGTATACGTAATGGAACTGCTAGGGTTATAATATGATCTCTCCCCTCCCTTAGGCCTTGTCCTTAAGGCCTGGTTAATATATTTTTCTGTTAGTTATTCTCTATAAGTGTAATCTTAATCCTGTAATCCCTTAAGATGTCTAACCGTATCTCTAAGGCTAAGAAAACTTCTATTAAAAATCGCAATTCTCTCTATGTCCTTATTGCGGCATTTGGGAACCCTATTATGCCTTATTTTAACTGCATTTATCGGAAGATAGAGGATTCTTATATTCTTAACCTTGCGAAGTCGAATTGCTGCAATCCTTACATTAAGTCAGGAATCTCCTATAATGGTTATAGTCTTTCCGTTATAGCGGGTATGTTTCTTCTGTATGAAATTGTTTTATAGGTTCTGCTAACATAATATTAGCTAAAAAGATTATTAATAAGAAGCGTTATTTAGAGCGTAAAGAAGAGGTTACTAAGGACGAACTAATCGGTCTTTAGGTAGAGTCTACTTATATTTATAATGCAATAAATGCTCAATTTACTAAAATTACTTATTTATAGCATTAGTATTATTAAGTAGAGGTAAAGGGCTTAGATATAATTTAATATAGTCTTAGCTCTATAGATAAGTTAGAAAAGGCAGAGCATGATAAACAGGCTGCTCTAGAAGGTGCTATAATTAACAGGTCCTTCCGGGACTGGTCTGCCATTGCCGAACAGTCTAAATGGGATTTATTAGGTCTTAATGCCTTCCTTAATTCTTCCAGTTCTGGTAGAAATTCTTTAGGAGTCGCTAGGCATTAGTAAGGTGTTTTAATAGTTCCTATATGTTTTTGTTTTCTAGGTAGTTCTTTTATTTAATAAGGTATTCTATTTATTTATTAACTTTCCTTATATCTCTAATTGCTTTTACTTTATAAACTTCTAGTCCTTTAATTTCTTCTAGTTTGTTGCCAGTTTTAATATATATTATATTAGCTGCTAACTCAAGTAGTGCAATATAAAAGATTAGATGGAGCCTAACTTTTAGTAATAGGTCTAGTTTATAATTATTTTCTAAGATTTTTCTTTTAACTTTATATAGTCTAATATACTTATAGTCCAATTTATAACTTAGTTATTTTATTATAATGTTTTTTATGGCTAAGTAGACCATATCTCCCCCTAAGAAGGTTAGTCTCTTAATCCTTTTTATATTATAGTATTTTTTTATTTATTTTCTAATAAATTTTAATTTTTTCTTTAACTCCTTATATAGAGCTTTTAAGTCTTTGCTTTTAATTATAGCGGCTAGGTTAACTGTTTTTAGTTCTTGCGCTATATAATACAGGTCTAGGGTAAATCTAAAGTTTGCTATTAAAGGTGTTATTTCTATACTTTTATTATATGCTATATTATAAGTAAGTTAGGCGCTTAGTAACTTTTCTACCTAATTGTTTTATTTATAATTAATATAGTATTATAAGTATTATTTTAATACTTGGTTTATTTATTTAGTCTATCTATCTATTTATAGTCTAAATGCTATTAATAATTAGTAATTTAGTCCTATATATGCTATAAGTGCTTGCCAGAACTTGCTTATAAATATAATTCCTCTATTTATTAGGATCTTATATAATAACCTATGTTCCCTAACTATCTTATTATAAAAGATATAGGCAAGTTATTCTGCGTTTATGGCTTCTTTATAGGGTATATAATAAGAAAATTTAGTAAGTTAATTTACTATAACTAAGATACTATTATAAAAGATTCTAGTTAAGGGTTTTTCTAATAAAGGTAGCTTGGTTATGTAGTCTATTATAATTAAACTTTATAGTCTTTCTGCTACTTCTAGTAATTATAGTAGGCTATAAGGTTTATATTATTATGCTTTAGTTTTTATATATAAGTTATATTATTTAATAACCTTTTCTACTATCTTCCTAATTCCTTCCTAATTATAATGCATCTAGATACATTTTAGGGTTTTTGTAATGCCTTAGTGGCTATATAGGGGATATCTATATATATCCTGTATTAGTTCTTCTCTAAATCGTTTAGGTACCTATAATTTGCCATTATAGGTAGTCATTTTGGCTCCGCTTCTAATAGGATCTTAAATATTATATCCTATAATAGCATTTTAGATTTTATCTATCTATTCTTCCTAATTTATAGGTTTATAGTCGCTTATAAGTCCTAGAGTTTTTACTTATTAAGTAAATTAGTATTCTCCTTTATTATTCTTTTTTAAGAGCTGTTTTTTTACTTTTATTATGCCAGTATTATAATCTAGGTATTAGCTAATAGCGTTGGCTTATCTGTTATCTAAACCCTTACAATAAATAATTATAAAGTTAAATTTATATAGGTATTTAGCATAGTATAGCTATTATTAATTAAGTTCTTGCATCATAGCGAAGTATAAAATGTTTTAATAGTTAGTATAGACTTTAATTTAGTATATACTTCCTATAAGGTAATATCTAAACTCCTTAAAGCAGTTAACAATTACTAGGAATTCTTTATTATAAATAGGGTAATTTAGTTCTGCCTTGTGTAGTTTATAGGAATAGAATGTAATTAGGTAAAGCTTTCCTTCTTTATCTTATTATCTGATTTATCCTCTTAAAGTGAAATCTAATAAGTTGGTCTCTAGTTCTATTTCCTTATTAGGGTCAAATATAACTAGTATAGGTTTGCTAAGGATTGCTTATTATAGTGCTTTAAATGCTGCTTATATGTCTTATTTCTATGTAAATTTTTAATCTTTTTTTATAAGTTCTATAAGTAGGTTTGCGATTTTACTAAAGTCTCTAATAAATCTTTAGTAGTAATTAGCAAATCTTAAGAAGCTCTAGACTTCTTTAACTATTATTAATAAGGGCTAATTTACTATTATTAAGATTTTCTTTTATTCTATTCTAATTTTGCCAGATATAATAATATATCCTAAGAAGTCTACTTCTTTTATATAGAAGTGACTTTTCTCTAGCTTAACTAATAAGTTAGTATCTTATAAGGCTTTTAAAACCTTATAGATATATTCCTTATATTCTTCTTTATTATTTAAGAAAATTAAGATATTATCTAAGTAGTATATTATAAAGATATCTAAGTACTATTATAATATATTATTAATTATCTACTAAAACATTATAGGTATATTAGTAAGTCTAAATGATATTACTAAATATTTAAAGAGTTTAAATTTAGTTCTAAATGCTATCTTCTATTCATTTCCTTCTTTAATATAGATTAGGTTATAAGCTCCCTTAAGGTCTAAAGTAGTAAAGATCTATTTGCCTTATAGGTAGTCTTTAAGTTTTATAATAAGCAGAAGTAAGGTCCTATCCTTAATTATAAGGGCATTTAACCTCCTATAGTTTATAATAAGTTATAGTTTCCTGTTTTTCTTTAAGATAAATATTACTAGAAATCCTGCTAATGAATTAGATATCTTAATATTCCCTTTTGCTAGTTCTATATCTAGNCCTTAATTATAAGGGCATTTAACCTCCTATAGTTTATAATAAGTTATAGTTTCCTGTTTTTCTTTAAGATAAATATTACTAGAAATCCTGCTAATGAATTAGATATCTTAATATTCCCTTTTGCTAGTTCTATATCTAGGTATTCTCTTAAGGTAATAAGTTCTTTTTTATTAAGATTATAAATCTTCTAGAATAGCAAGTTATCTATTTTAAGCTATATTTCATAGTCCTAGCAGCTATACTATAATACCTTTATTTTAAGTTCTTCTTTAAATAGTTTCTTATAAATACAGTATTCTTCTAGAATATTCTTAAGTCTATCTTGCTATTCCTTCTTCTTAAGTTCTTTTTAGTATTTTAATTATTTATCTAGGTTATATAGTTAAGTTCTAAAGAGACTTAAGATCTAGTAGTTTTATTATTTCTTACCTTTTATATACTTATATTATACTCCTATTAGAGGTAGTGAATTCTTTATTTCATGCTTGCCCATACTATCCTCTTTAATTAAGGTTTAAGATCTCTTATTATTTATTATAATTATTTTATTATTACTATTAAGGTTACTAGAAAAGGTAACCTGGCTAGTCCTCTAGTTAATATATAGGTTTTTCCTTTATAGCCAATCTATATTAAGGAGGATATTAACTTCCTTGTCTAGAGGAAGTATATTAAAGTCTATCCCCTAATTTTTTCCTTAGATAAAGACCTTAAGGTAATTAATTTCTTAATTTATAATTCTGTTATTATATTTAAAGAGTTATCCTTCTGCATTAAGTAATAGGTAGGGTTCTTACTTCTTTCTCTATAATAGTTTTAGCTATATAACTATTTCTAGGTTAATGAAATTTTATCTAGCTCTATAATCAATCTATATATCTAGCTATTTTCCCTTAATCTAAACCTTTAATACTAGGCATTTTGGTATTAAGTCTTTATATAATCCTAAAGTATTTAATAGTCTGAGTTATTCTTATCCTTACTCTTTGCTTATTTAATGCTCTATTATAGATAGTATATAACTTTTCCTAATATATCTTAGTATATTTGCTTGCAGTTGCTATTATTATACCCTTCTCTATTAGGGCAGTTACTAATAAACTTATTATTAGCTAACTGCTACTGGAAATATTCCTCTAGTTCTGCGTCTTATTTATTTATATATTATTCTTATGCTAACTAAGGTATAACTAGGTAAAGTCTATCTGCCTCCTATTGGCACTATATTTCTTTAGTAGTATCCGAACTTATATTATTATTTACTAGGTTATTTATAAGGTAGCTATATTATCCTTAGCTTAGTTTTTCCTAGTATTTGTTTTCTTATTTTTAGTGTTTTTCTTTAATTTTATTAATTTTTACTTAGTTAAATGCCTTTATAAGGTTGACTGGAGTGAGAATTCTTTCTTAAGTTATGTTATTATTATCTAACTTAGTTTCTATTAATTCCTTCTTTAAGTAATTAAATCTCCTATTTGTAATTTCTTTAAATTCTTTCTTAGCTTCTTTAATAAGTTTTTATAATTATTAAATTCCTTTATAAAGTCAGTTTACTTTATAGGTCTATTAATAGCAGGCTATATTAAATTATAGTTTTACTACTCTTAGGTTTTTATATTATATATATATTAAATACCCTTTTGTTTCTTTTCTTAGGTATAGTTTATTATTAGGCATGCTAGGAATTATTACTAGAAAATAATTATTATTAAGCTTTTCTTACTTATATACTTTATACTAATAGTATTTATAGGATAATTATAATATCTCCTTATGCTATTTATTTATAAGAAATATTTAAATATTATCTTATTTATTAATTTTTTCCTTTTTATATAAGGGGTTTATAGCATTATTAATATAATAGGCTCTAATATTTAATAATTTAAGTATATCGGTATTTCCATATTTTCTAGCTCCTTATATATATTGTTCTTTAGGTAAGGTCTATATTCTGCTTCCTGCTTTATTAAATAGTGGTTTATAGGGTTATTTCTACTTTAGCTTAAGGCATTTATCTTCTTTATAGAGGTACCATGCAGTTGCTTATACTGCTCCTTCTCTATATCCTATATTTCAGGAATGTTAGTAGTAGTAGGCGCGAACCTTGGCTCTTGCCTCTCGTTCCTTATTAAAGGCTTCTTCTTTCTTCTATAGTTCTATTTTAGCGAATTTAGGCATTTTGTATTTTGCGATATTTCCTTTTTCCATATTCGCCATAATGGTTATTCTGTCTCGTTAGGTAATTATCTTTATAGGGATATTATCTATCTGTTTAGGTGCCTAAGCTTATTTATCCATATTAGGGATAATTGCTTTCCCCTATCTTATTATTCCTAAGACTTATAGTTCTCCAAGTTTATTATCCTTCTTTTAGTCTTCTTTCTGTTTCTGGCATCTTTCTCTTTGCCTCTATTAGAAGTATTCTTTCTATTCTAGGTCCTTTATCTTTCAATAGTAATAGTTATTATTAATTTCGTTTTTATAGAGTCTTTATTATTCTTCTTCTTCTTCTGTAAGTTCTTTCTTTTCTTGTCCCTTGCGGGCCTCTAGTAGTGGTTTTATAAAAGTTAATTCGTAATATAGGACTATATTATATCCGCTTTGGGTTATTCCTAGTATTTGTGTGCGTATGGCTATCTGAGGATCATGCTATTTAATTAGTCCTAGGGTCTGCTTACCTTAGTTTGGATCCCTGGCTCTTCGTGGTTTTGGGCAGTTGTATGCGATGTGTCCATGCTTATTACAGTTGTAGCATTTAACCCTGGACATGTCTCGCTGTCGATTGTTGCTGCCTGGTTGAGTGGCTCCGAGTACCATAGGTCCTGGTTATATACCGTATATGGTGTTATTTAATTAGTTGCCTTATCGTTGTCCTTGGTTTCGAGAGTTACCCTGATTGTCGTTTTGTCGTTAGTTAGGGTAATATGGGTTAAAGTCGTTACCCCATTTATGGTTTGCTCTCTCTCTTCTGCGTTCATACTGTCATTTATTAATCTTAATTGCTATAGTAATGTAAGCTGTTAGGCCTTCTTTAGGTCTATTGGCTAGGTATAGTTCATCCTTAACTTCTTCTTTCAGTCCTCTATAGTAGATTTCCATTAGAGCTTTATTATCTTATTCGGTCTTAGATGCGAGCTGCCTAAACTTGGCAGAGTAGGCTATGCAGGACTTGGTCTGTTTAAGCGCGAGTAATTCTGCTGCGGCTTATTGTTCTTTATTAACTACTCTGAAGTTATCTTTAAGGGCTTATTTAAAGTTATCCTAATTGGTAAAGATGTTTTAAGTATCTTATTCCTGCAGGTTTTCCTTATTTTCTAGGAAGTCTCTTATAATAGGTTCCTACCATTCTTTTGCATCTCCTTAAATCAATAGTAAGGTATATAATACTTTCTTAGTAGTATTATCTAGTTAGTTTAGAAATAAGCAAAAGTATGCTTTTATTTAGGTTAGGAATGGAATTATATTAGCTGCCTTCCTGGTAAATAGTTCTGGTTTAGGCGGCTTTAGCGCTTCTCCAATATCTCTTCCTCGTGGTTCTCCTATACCGGTGTTGGCAGGTGTAGCATTCTGCTGTTCATTAACTCGTGCCTATAAGGTATAGATGGTATTATAGAGCTGCTGGATTTTAGCTGTAACCTTAGCATTGCTAGGTAGTGCTCTAGTATAAGGAGGTGCCAGTCCGGTATTGGCGTTGCTAGACATCTTAATAGTATAATATTGCTTAGTTATTTTAATATAATACGTTCTAAATAAGAGCTATTAATATATAATAGAATAGGTTCTAAATAGGTAAACTAGTCTGTATTAGGTTTAATATTTACAGAGTTATAGGGCGTTATACTAAGCAGTTATAAAGTGTTATATCTCTTAATAGTAAATAAAGCGGGTTAGGCATATTTAGGTAAAGAAGTCTTATTAATAGCTAGTAAGCTAAGTTCTATGAAAGTGCTAATAAATGTGATCTATATACTAAAGTGCTTCTTAGGTAATTAGTGAGGTTATCGAGGGATTAGTAGTGATCCGGGTGGATCAGTACTGATCGTGGCGGATTAGCTCTGATCGTAGAGTCTTAGCGCTGATCGCCTTTAGCGGGAGATGTGATGATTGGTGGAAAATGTGGGGTACACGTGATGGAACCGCTGGGGTCGTAACATAAAGGCAGTTATAATATAAAGACTTATAAAGATATTCTTAAGTTATTTAAAAAGGAGTTTAATAAGTAAAAGTTACCTTTTTTAAATTATAGCTTAAGTATTTTAAGCTATAGCTTAAAAAGGTTAAGGAAAGTAACTTACTTACTTAAATAACCTACTTACTTATTAATTATATTATATTAAGTTTATTATTAATAAATAATATAAGATATATATTAAGTATTATTAAGATATTATATTTCTTAATAATAAATCTAATATATATTAGGCTTAATTAATATAAAAAAGTTATATTAATAGTTAATTAGCTAAGTTTATAAAAGTATTTATAAATAAAATTTATAAATTTATAGTAATTATATATAATTAGTAAAAGTTATAAGATATATATAAGATAATTATTAAGATTATATTAAGAGCTAGTATTTATATTACTTTATTAAAATAGTAATTATATTAATAAGGCAAATAAACCTTATTTAATATTTACTTTTAATATAATAGCTTATTATAGAGGTTTTTTTTATTTAAGTTCTTAATAAAAAAGCTAAAAAGCCTAATAGCTTTTTATAAGGTTAAAGGCAAGGGNAGGCAAATAAACCTTATTTAATATTTACTTTTAATATAATAGCTTATTATAGAGGTTTTTTTTATTTAAGTTCTTAATAAAAAAGCTAAAAAGCCTAATAGCTTTTTATAAGGTTAAAGGCAAGGGGAAAAGAATATTATAATATATAAATTATTAAAGTTATTAAAATAGTTATATATATTTTTACATATTGTAAGGGTAATAGTAGTTAGTACTTTATGTGGTATGAAAACACAAAATGTCACGTGGACTTATCTCCACTAGAAATCCAGGCCATAAAGAAATCTCACTCATCACAGCCCAAATACGAAATACATCAAATTATAACACTTAAAATGGAGGAACTGCCAATCAAACCCTCGGGTATCTTCATGCAACAAGATTTCATCACACCAGAGCATGAGGAGAAACTCATTCACATTTTCGAGAATGAGCTAGAATGGCCAACTCGACCAGGACGACTCTCGCTTCACTACGGCTACACATTCAGCTACAAAACATTCGGCATCGATGAAGAAACTCCCTTCAAACCTTTTCCAGACTGGCTAGTCCCTTTGCTGCCTACAACCGAAGGCCGTCCGCCAGATCAAGTCTGTCTTCAACAATACGCCCCAGGAACAGGAATACCGCCTCACGTCGACACCCACGGCCCATTCGATCAGCTCTACTCACTATCTCTTGGCTCGCCACTATTCATGCAATTCTCAAACAAAGAAACAGGCGAGAAGATTGAGGTTGACTTGTTACCGAGGAGTATGATGCAGATGAGCGGTGATTCACGATTACACTGGACGCACGGGATTAAATCTCGCAAAACAGATACCCTCCCTGATGGAACAGTGCGATTACGACAGATTCGATGGAGTCTTACATATCGTTGGCTTCGCGAGGGTGCAGAATGTGAATGCGGGAATGAAAAGCTCTGTGATACGGCGCAGAGAAGAAAAGGAATTGAGAAAGAATATCGATGGAAACAATACGAAGAAGACGCAAAGGCACCACAGTCTTAGTTCATTATATTCATGAGCTATTAGTATATATAATCCGTGGTAGCAGGCATATTAGAAAAGAACTATCTAAGGCTTGGGAGAGAACCAGGTCTCCAGATCAACGGCCCAATCAACAACACCACCAAAGTTCAAGCTCTTCGCCCAATCCGTACGCTTCTGCTTCGTCGTAGGTCCCATATACGCAACCCAATCAGTCATACCCTTACCCTTTGTTCCAAACGTCATGATATCCGAGTCCGAATCCTTATCATACCAAGTCTTCGCCGTGACACCCTTCTTGCCCTGCTTAGCATCATACGCGATGAGACGAATCTCAGCGTCGGAGAGGTATCCGGCTTCACCGGTGCAGACACCAGGTTCGGCTTCAGAGACGCTGAAGCTTCCGGTGAATTGACATGTTGGGCCTGTGCACTTGGGGTCTTTCATTCGGAAGCTGCGGCCGTAGCTGGAGATACCGATGACGACCTTGGCGGGGTCGACGCCGGCTTTGGTGATCATTGCGAGGGAGTCGAGAGTTTCGGTCTTGTTGACGTGGGAGCGGAGACAGTTGCCGTTGGGGCAGCCGGAGCTGATGAACTTGTTACCGTAGTCTGTAACAGATTAGTATAAGTCATAAACGAGAATCGAGGGAGGGAGACATACCCCATTGACCGTGCAGATCGTAGGTCATGTAGACCATGTAATCAACGAGAGGCGCAATCTGCGTAACAGGGAACGGCTTAAGATACCAATAAGCAGCAGGAAGAGCAACAGAAATAGTCTTTCCACTCTTTCCAATCTTATTCCTCATGACCTTGAGGAACGCAACATAGTTGGCAGTATCGGTAGAAGAGCCGTCAGAGCCAGCGGAACCGGGATACTCCCAATCGAAATCAACACCATCAAGCTTATGGTTGTTAAGAACAGTCATGATATTGTAAGCAAATTTGTCACGGTTCGCAGGCTTTATAGCATCGCGGTACAGCTGGTATGTTGACGCATCAGTTGAACCAGCCCAGCCACCGAAGGAGATGATCTTCTTCCAGCTGCCCTTGACTTCCTTGAACTTTAGGAATTGCTCACGGACATCAGGTTGCAGAAGAACGGAGAAATCGGACTTGAGACCGGCAAAAGAAAAGTGGATGTGAGTGTAAGGAGTCGTGACTTGGGGGAGTTTGGTGACGTCCATGTTCAAGCAGGGTCGACCGAGGTTGTAGCCCTGGAAGTAACCGACGTTGAGGAACTTGGCGGGCTTCTTGGAGTTACCGACGATCTTGGTACCGCAGTTTCCGATACAACCGGGAGTGTTCGCCTGGCTTGTACCTGGCGCAGCGCCCTTGGCGGTAGTGTTGGTGCAGAACTCAGAAGTAATGCCGCAGAAACCATAACCAGAGCAGCAGGCGTTAAGAGGGCAAGGGTTCATATTGGCGAGATCCCAACCTGTCTTGGCACTAGAGGGTTTCTTAGATCCAGGCTTTTGAGGACCGCAGACAGCGCCGGCGATAGGTAAAGGCATAGGGTTCTTTCCCTTGCTAAGACAGATAGGCTGACCGAGCTGAAGACGGTTGCATCCGGCGAAGCCCCAGGTGTTCTTGTTAACATCCTCAATAAACTTCTGAGTGATACCAAAGTTCTGACCGAGGGAGTAGCAGCCATCGCCAGACTTTATCTTGTAAATGAAGCATGTTCCATCCTTGCTAGGCTGAGGAGTCTTATCGGGAAGAGTACCAGCAGAGCAGCAAACCCACTGCTTAGGAGCGAGTGTAGAGCAAAAGTTCTTCTGGGGGTTATACTTGTTGAAGTTGGCGGTAGTAACCTTGCACTTCTTAGCGAGCGAAGCACAAGAATCACCAGAGACAACTTGAATAGCGCGACAGTCGGCGCGGGGTGCAAGAAGGGACTCAACGCCCGCAAAGCGAGAGCGGAGCTCAACATCTCGAGCCTTGACGGTGGTAGTAGTCAGAACACCAAGGTTGATAGACTCTTTGGAAGCTTGGGCAATGCTAACACACTGTCCATGAGACCAAGTCCTCACAGCATTCTGAACAGCCTCAAGGCCATTAACGTTATCAGCTGCGAAAAGACCAACAGTCTCAGCAGTCTTGTCATTAGCATTGCAGACCTGGAATGCCTGAACGCCCTTTTGAAGACGAGAAGTAGATTGACGAAGAATGTTGGAAGCACTGCCCTTTTGAACCTCACCTCCGACGTAAAGGCCAGCGATGGAAGAACCAGACTTTGCGAAGAGGATGGTAGTACCGCATGTAGCGCCGTGATCAAGATAATCGGCAAGAAGACCAGCGGCAGCAGCGACGTTGTTACCAGATCGAAGAACAGTCTTACCAAAAGATGAGGTCGTCTTTACGGTAGCTTTCTCAGCACCGCAGTTACTAGCAAGAGAAACAGAGCTCTCCGCCGCTCTCGCCTGAACTTTTGTTCCCTCATCCCTCTTGGTCTGTGTAGAGCTCGTCTCGGTAAGGCAGGTATACAAAGTTGCGGACTCGCTGTAATCGTTCTCAACATTGAAGGCAAACAGCATAGGAAGAGTACAACCCGCGAGTTCCTCCAGACTGTGAAGTTGCGTCCAGTTGGCGGGATCGTTACCCGCGATGTTACAAGGCTGAGGACATCCTTCGGTGAGAGGACTGGAGATGGGATCTTCGGTCTTTATCTCCCCGACGGGGGGGACGGGGTTCACATCACCGGGGTTAACATCGTCTTGGGCGGATACAAAGAATGAAAGGAATGTAAGAAGAAAAAAAGTAAAGAGTGAATTAGCCATCGTGGGCGTGTACTTCTTGACTCAAACAGTCAAGATAGAGGGTTCAAAAGAGTGACTGATGGGGGTTGAGGGGGGGAGAAGGGAGAGAGAGGCTAAGCGTCATGTTTTTAACGATGGGCGCCATTATTGAAAAGAGGCGTAGTAGGTAGTGGGCTGGACTGGCATGTGGACGGCGTACAATTTGGGATGAATAGTCCAAGACCACGTTGACTCGGTTGTGGATGGAGAGGGTCGAACCCCTGGCTAGTGCTAGTGCAGGAACATGGTGGTTTGCTGTAAGGCTGCTGACCCTTGCGTTAACGTTGACCCCCGGACGATATGATCCTCCCAGGCTATCAATGTTTCCGATTGACAGAATGACGTTCATACTGCTATAGGTTGCCGATAAAACTATTACCTTCAGTATCTTACTTGGTGGTGTTTGTCTTCTTCTTACAAACAATTGTCTATCACTTCCTCTTTTCTCGCTTCATCCATTTGTCACATTTCAAAACCAACAACACTTTCTTCCCCCTGCTTAAGTCCGGTGATTTCCTTTTTCGCCCAAGTAGCTGGGTCTAGATCTCAAATCAGCCTGTTATCGCTTAAGCCCCCCCAAAATTCCCTGTTAGCCCGCCCACCCACTCTCCCACTATTTCTTAACAATCATTCTGTCAATGCTAAGCGCTAAGGCAAGTAGGCCCTTTTGTCGCGCGATTTGTTACAGGGATTGGGTGAGAAAAATGCCCCTGGTCTAGATTGAATACAGAAGTTGCCGGTCCCCGACGGAATCACTTTATTGAACCGAACATGCACGTTTAGGCGCTGGGCTGATGGGTAATTTTAATTTGAGGCTTTTGTGATATCGCGGAGAAGAACGGTGATTAGTTTAGTTTAATAACGGCTTGAAAGCCACTGACGTCGGAATACAAAATCATGAAGCCCGTGACAGTTGACACCTGTCGTCAAACGCAGTGAGCACTGAGGACCCTGAGAGCTGAGGGTTCGACCGATGACCCGTTTTTGAATCAGTGACTCAGTCATTATCGTGATTAGATAGCTAACCCCGTTGTGGAAGTTGAATCATCTCGGTGACTTGGCGTGTTCACTTGAACCGGGCCCGAGGCCCGTCGGTGCTTTTTTCCCTCAGCCTTAGGATTTTTAATTGCCAAGGTTGTATCGTCGTGTCGGCCGATGGAGAAAACCCCCAAATCACCCCCAATAACACGCACTGCCTGCCAGCTATGACTTTTGGTCCCAACAATGACTACCATCCACGTATGAAGATCTACAGGCTAGGAAATACAACGGCTTTATGCTATGAAGATTTGCAAAATAAGTGAAGATCACCATTTGCATTCACCTTTAGCTGAAGTTTAGACTTCTTAGCACATGTTCGGTCGGTTGATCAGTGGAGTACTGCTGCCTTGTTAGGAAACGGCGAGGTTGTTAGATGTGGCTAGGTTCACCCGAAGATGTTTTGTGTTTAATTTCCTGCCAATTTCCGCTACTTGCGAACTCAATTTTTTCACGATGCTACCTGATGTTGTTCAGCTGAAGCACAGGCTTTCGCTTAGAGGGAACTACCCTGGACTGGTGAACTTTAAACGCGAAAAATCACCGAGGATGGGGAATTGACAGGTGCATGGGCGCTGGTGTAGAGATGAAAAGCATCATTGTAAGGTCTGTCAAATAAATCGAGGGTCTTATGATGGGTGATTGGGAGATATTAATTTCGTCTGTCCTTTTTGTGTTGCATTCACGGATTGTCGCGTTGTTATCCGATAAGCCGCGCGAAAAACCAGCACGTCACATTAGCTCTACGCGTTGGGTCTCTTAAAATCAGCCGGTATAAAGTGAATAGATACGATATAATTATGTACTCAATCTTATCTCAGTTGGATCATGGATCTGCGAGATATGCGACATGAAAATGCGATGCTGAAGAAATAATGATGTCATTCATAACAGCTTTCCCCTGTCAATAACTCTTGGTCAACGTCACTGTGATACATGAATGGCTTCAACCACGACTTGCAGGCAAATATATAGGACAATGCCTCATTTTAAAATGAGACCTCCAAACTGAGAATTGCAAACGTTGTTCAACTTTTCACCTCGAATTCTTCTTGTTTCTTTCACTTCAGATCACATCTACCAACATCACGAAAATGCAATCCATCCTCCAAAAAACAACAGGCATTGGCCCCCAAGTCGTCAAACCTGAGCATCTCGAAGGCCGCGTCGCGATCGTAACAGGCGGCGCCCTCGGAATCGGCTATGAGGTATCACGCGCCCTCGCCCACGCCGGCTGCAAAGTCATCATGATCAATCGCAAAGAAGAGCAAGGCCAGGATGCCATCTCCGCCATTCAAAATGAAAAGTCCGACGCTGAAGTTGACTGGAAAGAATGCGACATGGGAAACCTCGCTCAAATCCGCCAAGTCTTTGGCGGTCTGCGCGAATCCCTTGATCGACTTGATTTTCTGGTTCTTTCAGCGGGTATCAACACGAATCAGTTTGGCTTGGATTCAGATGGTATTGAACGACATTTCGGTGTTAATTTCCTGGGTCATTTTTACGTGTGTAACCAGCTTTGGCCGCTGTTGAGAAAGACGGGAAAGATGGAGAATACCCCTCCTCCAAGAGTTGTGTTTGAGGCTAGTGAGATGCATCGTCTCGCGCAGTTGTCGAATATCCAATTTCGAAGCAAAGACGAGATCAATGATCCTGATCTTGATTCTACGGCTCGATACAATAGGACCAAACTTGCGATGATCTTGTTTGCAAAGTATGGATTAGCCGGAAAGGTTATTCAGGAGAACAAGGATAGGATCTATGCCCTTTCTGTTCATCCTGGAGCTGTAAGTCATTCCCGTGTTAAATCTAAAGCAGAAAACTGATGGGGTATTAGGTGAACACCTCGATGCAACAGCAGTGGAAGGACGCCTATCCCGGTCTTACAGGCAAACTTCTATCGTGGGCCATGCTGGCTATCGGACGAGATGTCGAGCAGGGATCTTACAGTGCACTCTGGGCATTGACTTCACCCAAGATTGAAGAAGAGGATCTGAATGGTTACTACTTCTCTGACCCTGATCAAGAGGGCAAGGAAACGAGTCAGGCTTCAAACCCCGAGTTGGCGTCCAACTTGTGGGATTTGAGCACGACTCTTATTGAGGGAGTGCTGGGTAGTGATGCTTTGATTGACTGGAATATTTCTGAGGTCACGGACAAGGATCTCAAGTAGAATGATAGATTCCAAGATAGGGTGTACGATAAATGAAGGATCTTTTTATTGGTAGAAGAATGTTCGGACCTTTGACTTTAGTATCGCGAGTACCCGAGAATAGCAATGAACAGAAACACAGGAAGATGAATACATTCGCATCAAGCCACGATGACTTGACTGTTGACTAAAATAACTCTATTTCGACGCTGCCATTCTCTGCGATATCTCCTTGCGACTTGCCATGCTTAATCATGTCTTTTTCTTTGAGTTCCTTCTCGAATTTCGTTTAGATGCCCTTCTGTAGCGCTTACACGGATCTTTCATCCTGACCTCCCTCTCAAAGAATACACTCTGGTTCTAAGCTCGGGAATTTGTGTCCGCAACAGACTGCACATCAGCAGCAGTTGATCCCTTTCCAGGAGGACCGCCCTTGGCGCGAGCCTACATCAGTCAGTTCACCATCACCGCCCAAATTATCACGATATCTTACCTCTGCGCGCTGCACCTCAGCAGCATCCTCCTTGGTCACCTCGGTAGGCGGCTTTCGTACGACTTCACCCGCCTTCTCGAGGAAGTTCATCTGCTTGTCATGTAGACTCTGAGCGGTGGCTGCTGCGCCGCCTTTGATGGGACCGCTGCCGGTGAGGCCTGATTCTTCGGAGGCGATGGCTGATGCTTCGGCTTGAGTGATGGGGCGGCCGTCGATGGCTTGGGACTTGATATCGTCTTTGGTGGGAAGGTCTACCATTTTGGAGATGATTGTGTTGGGGTTTGAGAGTTTGGTGAGGATTGATGGCTTGTGAGGACGGATTTGATGGTTTGTGATGAGAGCTGTTGGTTTGCGGGGTTTCTTGATGGAGATGAGAATGGGAGTTTGAAATTGTGAGGTTTGGTTTAAGAAGAAGATTGATTGTTGAGATGATATCATAACTTGAAGGGCATCGTCACAGCTCCATAAAATAGACGAGGAAGGAGGTCCTGTCTACAAGGGATCCATTTCTCGTCACGATGACCTCATAATTGAACCTCTCAGAGTCTGCATTTTATGCGGGGAGGAGGTACGCATTTGACAGGTGCGTGCAGTTCTTCGGTAGAGTAGCGCTGTGAGGTCCTGAGGAGGACTGGGCTGCGCGGGTACAAGAAGGTGAAGGTGATCCACAACGCTTCAAGAGCAGAGATGGCAAGGTCGGGCCAGTAAAAATGCGGAAAGATACAGGAGTGAGAAAGGAAAAATTGCTAGAATATCTTCCCGAAAATATCCAATTGACTTGGCATTTTAATCCATTCGGCTATACCGTGGCTTCATGCCTTGGGGCGGCTATCCGTATCGCATGGCCGTCGCGTAAAAGCCTAGTACAATTCTATCTTCAAAAGCTCCGCTATAAACCGATCTGTGACTACTGTCGAGTTTCATGGCACTCTTTTATTGACCCTTCTGATTCCCCGGAAGCTTAGATCTTTGTCAGCAACGCTGACAAGCGGATTATCCCGCCCTACCCCTGACCTCGGCGACTTTTCCTCGTTGCAAACAGCGCTGATAGGTCAACGGCAAGATAGTTGTCCCGTTTTGAACAACAACACGCATACCAGATCTCACTGTTCAAGATTAAGGGCGCGCTGTTTCGGCCAGAGTGGAACTTGTATCATAGGCTTATAAGTAGTCCGTTGGAGCCTTTCTGTATCGTCTCTACCAATTCAAGTGCACTTCCAGATTCTCCCCAATCTCCTCCAAAGTTCCCAGCAGAATGTTCCAGTCCGCACCCATGGAGTACACTCCCCTCATTCTGAAAGCCTTCTCCGCCTGGATCATCTATCTCGGCGTATCACACGTCGTGCGTGGGATAAAAGAATATCTCACACAAACTGAACGCGAAAAACTCCCCTCCGCCACTGTCTCCCTCATGGACTCACAGTTCCGCTTCCTTGGTGGAACATACATTGGCTACGGCGCTGCGTTATGCTGGACGTCTTACGATGTAAAAGAAAGACAGTTGCCATTGAATATTCTCTTGGCTGGTTTGGTACTCGGCGGTATTGGGAGAGCTATTTCAGCTGGCGTCTTTGGCTGGGGGTTTCCGTGGGTGCGACGAGCTACGATCACTGAGATTGCCGTACCCCCCTTGGTCTACTGGTTTGGCTCCCGCAAGTATCTATAGGAGAAGGCATGGTTGGACTATGTGTCAGTTATCAGTAATTATAGGCTTTGTACGTTTGTTGACTCGACATCTCTCCTTTGGATATTGAAAGGTTCGTGAACCCAACTTGACACGTTGCGAAGCATAACAGGCAGTGTGTGTGACGTCTTGAAGCTTGAAGATATACTTTGCTTATCCAGGAACAGATCCTAATGTCACTGGCCCAAATGTAGCAAGGTTATTCCGCGCAAGCCCACATTACACAATGATATGCTTGTCTCGATCTTACGCGAGAACTCTATCAAAATATGCGAGCTCCTAAATACAAATTCCTCCATATAAAATCCAGTATAGGAAACAAGATACAGCTTTTCTCATCCCCTTTCGATCGTCCTTCTTCCATCTCCATCGCAAGTCAAATAACGACATCAAACACCGATCCCATCATTCAACACTATCGTTAATTCAAAATATAGCTAAACAAAGGTAACCAATAATGAACAACATCTTATCTATTTGCACTTCAAAGTAGCAGTCATAGCAGACACAGTAGAGTACCATCCCCTCTCCCACAAAGCCCAAGACCTCTACGAGAAACCCAAACTCAACTACGAAGAACACTCCTAAAGAATCGATCAATAGAAAGACTGTTCGATCAATATTGCTACGAGTGGAATGACGTACCTGGAGACTGCGGTATGGTCTATGATCCCGATGAAGATAACGGCAAAGATTATCTGGATACCATTGCCTGCTGTTCACCCCAGTTCATGTGGAAAAGCCATTTATATCGAGCCCAATATTGACTGCCATATTTTAGAGAACGAGATAGAGATGACGTTTCTTGTCCAGTAGAACATAGGCGAGGCTATACTGCGAAGGCAGACGGTTCTCCTGGGATTTCTGAATCCCATGGTTGATGCGATACTTGAAGAGTACTTACAAAGTCAAGAAGCAGCTTTCAAGCTCACTCTTGAGGACATCATTGCCAGTGGTCAGGATAAGGAGGAGTGGCCCAGCTGGTATCTATGCACTCTTCGCGAGAAGCCACATATCCTGTGCGAAACCGTCACAAATCATCTGGCCAGTCATTCTAGGCTTCAAACCCCGCACGGTGTCTCCAAACTTTGCCATTTCATGACCATGGCGGTCTTTGAGGTTATTCTGGATAAGCAGTATAGCCTCGCCATATGGAAATGTATCAATCGTCTCCCGGGTCTTCTCGAAGGGTCGTCCATGGGCAGATATTACCAAGATAGGCTTATTGAGGAGCTTTATTGTCTCTGCAATTGCGTGTTCAAGCGGACGCATGAAAAGCTTAAACGGCACATGTCGGCTGGTGTTATATCTGAGTGGGTTCTCCCTAAGCAGGATGATGAGGGTAATACTCGTGACTGTATAAAAAAGGAGGTAGGCGAGTTTGTTCTTAACGACCTTCGACCAGACTACCTCTTCTGTTTCTTTAGCCCTGCGTTTGATATGTTCACGGGTGACGAGTTCATTCGAACTTTCTACAATACTTCCAAAGAGCTACCACTGGAAATCGATAGACCTCTCCAAACGGAACTCTACGCCGTCTGTGAACTAAACATTATCGTTGGCTTTGTGAAGAAGGTATTATCCCTCTTCCCACCTGCTCCCTCTTTTTTAGACGGGGATTGTATTTATAGATCCACTATGGAAGATCTTGAGGCAAAGCTGGCGAGGGTTCGAAGTGGCCTGGAACGATATGGTCTTGCTGGCAGTCTTGCACCCTTCTCAAGGCCTGACTCCAACACGATCAAAAGTCTGACAGAGTTTGACACCGGAAGCGGCTATGATGCAACATTGCACCCATCCATGGCTGGAACCCCACTTGTTGAACCTTACATCGAGGAAGCTGGAAACTCGCCTTTTTCGTGTTGACCATCAACTACATGTCGGCGAAATACAGCCCTGTCAGCCAGAGCTTTGCCCCAAGGAACTACCCTCTGAAAGGTGTGCATGTCAACTTAGCGCCAGAATCACCAGTACCACACACAGTGCAATCAGGTACGAAAATGCTTGCTCTAAGTTTATTGCCTTTCTCTTCGTATATTTTCATCCAGTTTAGCGATACTCTGTCAAACGAATGATTCATCAGCCACAACGACGCACCAGCCACAGCCTTCGCGCGTGTTTTCCCGCCATTTCAGTTGCAGCATCAAACCTGAGTAAACAATTAAGTTTTTCTCCTCCAGGCAACACAACTTGTCAACTCTTCCTTGCCCACCATGACAGAATACTCCACAGGGGCCGCCATCAAGGAACTCCATGAAGATCTTGTTCGCAAGTACAAGGCCTACGGTGCCAGAGTCGAAGCAGCATGGCGGTCGTTCAACAAAGCCCAGCGTGCGAAATGCATGAAGGCGGGGGCAATGGAAGGACAAGTCCTCAAACACTCCCGAGATGCCTCGCTAGGCAACGTCTGCAAGTTTATACCCGAGTGGAATCTCAAAGACATCACAGACCCCAACTCGAACTTGTTTCTTGATATCCTCAAGCACCGCGCCACGAAATCTCTGTCAGAGCAGTATCGCAGTGGCTACAACGGAACCGCTGGAGATCTCGACCTCATTGATGAGATGGCGCGAACACGAAACCTGCGCCATGTTGATGACTTCAAGAACTGTTTTACATTCTTTGATGATAGGGAGTATGGTTGGTCGTTCCGCGTCCCCGCAGGCCAGAACGTTAAAGAGGCGTTATCAGGAATGGAGTCTGCTTTGGAGCAACGGTTTATTATCCCTCAGTCTTTGGGAGAGCTCATTCTTCAGCGACAACTCCATCTGCTGCAGATACTTAACATTATGATTGAGGATGTTCTGGACCAGGGTTCTGAGACCAGAGATCGGAGCCAGCTAGCGAAGAATTCCAAGCCGCCCACCGCTCCTCTATCCGATTCTGTCGCCAAGCAGGCAACTGTCAAGCTCACGCCCCAAGAGCTTGTTGCGATTGCTTCCGACCAAAAGTCGTCTCTCGAGGAATACCTGTCGCTTCTTCGAACTGAGCCCACTGTCCTTTGTGCTGGTGTCAACGCACAATTCTTTAGCCGCCCCGAGCTTGTGCCCGACGAGAGGGGCCGATCGCTACCAGTTCATACAGATAAATACGTCGGACCCGCTGTCTTTGAGACAATCCATCATGCAGTACAAGGCATCGCTACCTGGCAGTCCATCACTGGCCTTCTTGACCTCCTCAAGAAGCCATCCACCGATAAGCTTTACAAATCAACAATTCTCCAAGAGCTCTCTAATATGTGCCACTTCGAGTACGCCTGCACGCAAGCACTATTCAAGCGCCAAGTCTCAACTGGAACCGGATCGAAGTGGTTCAAAAGACTCTCCAACGTATACGATAACGCGGGCAATGCTAAAGTCTCGATGAAGGGCAAGCCGGAGGAGCTCACGCGTTCCGACCCTCAGTTGCATTACTTACTGCGACTCTGTCAGCCGGAAACTACGGTCACGAGGGCTGTTGAGTGGATGCAAAAGCTGAGTGACCTCTACAAGGCGCATCCTTTGGAGCGAGAGAAGCTTGGCGAGAGGGAGTCACGGACTCTTCATGGTGTCGCTGCCATCGTCGCCTTCGTCCAGGATCTTTCTGCCGTGTATTCACTTCCCTCTGCGTCGCGCAAGAAGGGTAACCTGCTCGTTTCTGGGCTGCAAGAGCTTGAGGCCGAGCTTAACAAGATCAGGTTTTCGGNNNCTATGCTGCACCCATTGACAACCTCCTTGAACCTGGCATGTCCCCGAAAGCACTGGAAGCGCTCGATCAGTTCGTCATCGACAAGGCAGGAACAAAGATGGGATTCCTATACCAAGATGAACTGGAGAAGGCGCTCCGAAATGTCGAAGAACGGTACCAACAGGCCAAGGATAAGGCAAACAAGGATACCAAAGCGGATTTTGTTCCCATTGACACTACTCCCGTGGACGTGAAGGAACGAATTGAGACTCGAAGACAAAAGGAAAAGACGCGTCCAGAACATTCCTCCGTCTACGCGATCACCCCGACCACGGACTCTCTCGAACACAAAGAAACCGTAAAGCCAGCTGAGCCCTTAAAGGTCAGCTCATCAACAGCTGAAGTCTTTGCCACTCTGTTCGACAAAACCCAGTCGCGAGGATCCGTGAACTGGTCGTCTTTCGAGGGGGCCATGTCTGAGTTAGGTTTCTCGGTGCTGCCACGATTTGGATCTGTCTACACGTTTCGACCCCCTGAGGATATGGATATCAAGAGGCCTGTTAGCATTCACAGACCCCATCAGTCGCAGATTGAGGGATATTTGATTCTGATTTTGGCGCGACGGTTGAACCGGGCTTATGGATGGAGTGAGGATTCGTTTGTGACTGAGTAAGAGCGCGTTGTGTAACAAGCAAGTAGATCCTTGGAAGGATCCACTGTCACCTCGCAACTCAGGGATGAAGCACTGAGATTGTATGCATATTGAATTCACGTCATTTGGGACATCACAGTCTCTATTCGGTTATTTACATACTGCGAATCTCCTCGCCATGTCCGTTGGTACGGAGCGATATTGTTATGCCAAAGTATACGGAAAGATGAGAAAGCCGAGATCAAACCAATTGTGTTCAATCTAGACTATTGTTTGTCCAGACAATGCTGTTTGTAGACGCCTAGTCCAAATAATGTCGTCAGCTACCATTTTCGTGAGACTCTTGGGAGGAAATCAGTCGTACCGTTTAGGATAGTCTGAAAAGCAAGTTCAACTTGGCCGTTATCGAGGGCGGATGTTTCAATAAACAGAAGTTTATTGTCACCTAGGCCTCATCAGTATTTTTGACTACATCAGCCAAGATAGATCAACTTACCCGCAAACTTCTTCCCCTCCTCCGTTGTCACAGACCTCCTACCCTCCAAGTCTGTCTTATTCCCCACAAGCATGATAACAATCCCAGGTTCACCGTGCTTCCGAACCTCGCCTAACCATCGTGCCGCATTCTCAAAACTCTGGCGTTTGGTAATATCATAGACCAACATTACAGCTACCGCATCGTCGTAATATCGTACCGGGGCCCGGTACTTCTCTAGGCCAGCCGTGTCCCAGATATTGAGTTTGATTGTCTTGGAGTTGCATTGGACGATTTTGTTGGCGGGTTTTACGCCAATTGTTGGTTTAGAGTCCGGCTGAAATTCACTTTGGGCGAATTGGCTAGCGAGATTGGACTTTCCAACTGTTGAGTCTCCTAGGAGAATTACTATTATCGGTTAGTAAATAATAATTGCTAGGGAGACAAGTGCTATAAAACCTTTCCAACGGTACTGGAGGGAAGCTGAGTTAGCTTTGGAACGTGAGAGAAATGGGATATACATACATCATACAGCACATCAGCCATATTGCAAAGGGTTTGTCGACTAAAGCTTATGAGATCTTAGGTGTAGAAAGTAAGTGAAAGGAATTTGCTAGTTTAAAGCTCGGGCGTAGACTTACCGCCACTTTTGAAGTGTCGCTGACTAACACAGGCTCCCTCTTTATCGCAGGGGATATAAGCGAGAGCAGAAGCGAGAAGGATGTTCGTTTTTCCTCGGCTCTGTGGCGCAGCGTTTATGGTCTTGACCAAAAGAAATATTTAGGAATCCTTTCTAGCCACTTCCTACATATCCGGTGATACTTATGACTAGAAGGGATCTGGGGACTGAGCTCTAGTAAGTTTCTTTATGACAGAGCCCGTACTATAGATGGGAAGCTTCCTTGGTACGATTGCTTCAAATAGACGTTTATTCGGGCATCTCAATGAAGATCATGGCGCAGTATTAAAAGTGAATGAAATTCCACCTTTAAGAATTCGTCTGTAATTCCAAGCATAGCCAGATCAAGTAGTTTAACAATAAAAAGTAAACCGTCAAGAGATGATTCGCCTTAGTGAGCTTCTGGAAGACCAAGCAATCTTCAAGATGCATACTGATGTTGAGGATGCGACACCTGCTAACAACTTCCTTTATGGGGGGAGAATCTAGATTACATATCAGTAGGGCCTGCCAAGAGAGCATTGACCTGCCCGAAGAGAACCTTGATATCAAATCAGTCCCTCACGGGATCTAATTGGTGAAGAGGTGGACTTATTTATACTGGAGGTATCACTATATAATTGTCTTCCCCCATAATGACAGTCAACATACTCTCGAAGCCAAGCATCAACAAGAGATGTCTTCTAAGAGCGTTGACACAGACATTGTTGCCATCAAAATCCTGCAGCTGCCGAGCGGGTTACTATTAACAAGCTTGTCGGCAAAGCCGTTGAGGAGACTTGAACTGCACTTGGGTTCTGGCATAGGCCTCTATGAGAATGAGTTGTCTTGACTTTCTCAACGAATTACTAACACTGATATATGAGGTTACCTAGACAGATATATTTCCCCTCAGCGGAAACAGTTCTGGTTAGTGCCTGAGTGACTCGACAATGGCACCCAAATCTTATCGTATGATTTATCTGCCTAACAGGCCTTAATACTTGGCGATCGGGTTTCATCAAATGAGAAACTTGGGAGAGATGGCTGTGCTTACTGTGGAACCCTGCCGATGCATCTCATAGGGCCAAATCTGTAGGCTTCAGTGGTCTGTTCATCAGCCTCAATGAAATTACCTCAATCTTCTCATCCTCTCTCTTTTCCATCTTCTGTCAAAATGGTTGAACGAAAATTTGAGCTCATAGACGAGCATGACTTCAACAGAACTTACCACGGCTTTTCAATACACGAGCAATGGCAAGCCTGGGAGACCGCCCACTTCTTCTGCGCCAACGAAATTGTTGAGAATCCAACCGACGGCGCGCGGCTTGTTTCAATCGGCTGCAATAATGGCGATGCTAGTTCACCAAACTGCACTACGGCATGTTCGAACGTAACGCTCATGTACAGTTCACCAGTAAACCTGTGGAACTGCATGACTCTCGCGACGTTGGGTATACTTGTTGGTCAGGGAAACAATACGATTGACCGCGATAGTGAGAGGAAGATGGATGAGAGATTTCATTTTGGGACTGTTGAGAAGTTCAATTCCTTGAATGTCTTTCGGAAAGTCAGAGACTGTGCTTGGGCGTCTTGCTCTGACTCTACGTATGGCAGCTGTACGAGCAGTCTTTAAGGGTTCAAGTGCGGTCCTGTGTCGCCGGATAACATCGCCGAGTTTGGGAGGGCTATGACAAAACCGTATTGTCAGGCTGCAAGTGCTGGTATTGATTTGGACAACGCTGGACAAGGTGTAAGCCACCCATTCCTACCTGTTCCAAGACACTCTAAAAGACTTCTGTAGATCGTCACGGCGTATATCATCCAGCTCGCCCTTGTCCTTTTCCTAGGCCTCTGCTTCAAACTCACAACGTCCTGGATCCGAAACTTCGGCCGCATAGCTAGTTGGCTTCAACAAGGCGCTGTCTGCAAGAAACATGTCAGAAATGGCAGACAACACTGTCTCAAACACGCTTCGCAAATGCTGCATCCTCAGCTCTGCTGGATTTCCAAGAGTCGCAAGCCTTGTTCGCTGCTACCATCTCGATCACAGCTATCATCACATTCGACGGCGGAAATAGACCTGGACTAGCAAATATGCTTACGATCTTCTCATGGATGTTCAATCGTCGAATTATGCAGGGCTTAATCACAGCCGGTATGTATCCCGTTCTTATGGCGCAGCTAGTCATGCATCGACCAGGAGAGCGCCGTTTCTATACTCTTTTCTTCGTGGTGCTGTCTTGGATCGTTATGACTGTCATGCCTGAGTTCGAAGACCTTAACGCAGCTGCATTTGAAGAGCACCTGAAGCAAGTTTCCCCGGTGGAAGCGTGTGGAGGCAACCCCGGTCCTATGAGCTTTTGCCAGAGCATCAAGGTTAAGAAGAGCTACGAGTTCTTCGCCCTGACTATAGGCTTCCAATTCATTGTTCATATCATTGCATCATGTCTGGTTATCGACTGGATTGTGCAATTCGCCAAGACTCGAATGGCAGGAGATAAGGTCAAGTATATGCAAATCGGCAGAGAGTCTCAGACGATCTTCTCATTCGCAGAGACCAAGGCCGCAAAACTGGCATTAGGGTTCTTCTGGGCTACTATTGAAATATTCAACATTATTATGGTCTTGATTGGACTGCGCGAAATGATTGATCTGCTTGGTATGTACTTGGCTGATGGGGGTCCGTCGACATGGGGTTTTGGGCAACTCGTTGCTGTGGCTATCTGGTTCCCAGTAATGATCAAATTTATTTGTTTGAATATCTGTATGTTTTACTGCGCATGATAGTATGGATATCTGCTGACTTTCGTAGTTGGACCTAGGAAAGAAATTAAGACGGACAGGCCACAGGTATTGGAGATGGTTAGCTATCCATACAACAAAGCGGACAACCCAGCATCTAGTTCTGCATAAACATTCAGAATCTACATTTTCATCAGAACTTCATGTCAGCTCAAAGTTCTGCTCTCCGTAGTAGACATCCCAAGCAAACCAGTCGAACATAACATCAAATGGCCGTTTGGTACCCCGGGATTCTGCCTGCAACGACTCTGCACCCTCGAGAACCAAAGGAGCTTCATCCAAATTTCCATCAGGGATCTCTGTAGACTGTGAATCTTGAGTAGGGATCATTTCTGGTGATATCCACTGAAGATAATGCTCCAAGTCGATATCAATTTCGTCACCTAGCTCTGTTTGTATTTGTTGCATGTAGACCATTGACGTGCTGTTCACTAAAACACTGGTCTTCTGACTTTGGCTTGAGAGTGGCTGCAATGACTCCGGAGCTAGTGGATGAGTTGAGTATAGGGAATCCGGACGGTCTATGTGCAGCTTGGCTAAGCGGAGGAATACTGTCGCGATGTTCTCAAGACGCGCGCACAGTGGAGCTAGCATCTGCATTTCAGCTCTCATACTTGAGTAGTAGGAAGCTGTTGCCGAAAGAAGTTCAAGATCTTGTCGGGTCGTGACCGTGCCCAAAATGGCGTGGCCCTGTGCCAGATGCTCAAAGATTATGAAGTACGGTATGAAGGGAAAGTATAGAAGGTGCCTAACGCATGTTAGATAGCTGCACGTAAAAGATGGGGCACGATTCACCATATCATGCTGTTGTATACCGAAGTCCAGTTTGACACCAATGAAGGGAGAAGAGAGACTGCCTCCCTGGCTGCCTCCAGTCTCACAGTCTTGGATGGAGGATGAGACTTGAGAAGAGTCATGAGGGCATGTAAGTAGTCAAACTTGACGGTGCTGATACCTAGTGTCATTTCATGTAGCTGATTGGGACTTGACGACGGTCTCTCGTTGTCAAGAATATCCCTCAATATCTGTAACGCTTTAGCCTTTCATGTCTTACAATAATGCAGGATTTGGCTTTACTTGATTCGTTCGAGCATACCATTCCCTGAGCTGGTCTCTTAGCGCCTTTCCATGCTCTCGCTTCTGTGAATCAAGGATGGTGCCAATCATTTTTGCAAACTCCATACGTGCGATAAACATGTGAGCTCCGAACCTTGACGTTTCAGCGCTTCCTTCTGGATGAAGGGAGTCGCTTTGAGGCTGAAACTTTGTCAGATATCCCAAGTCTGGGAGCGGGACGCAAGAATATATCGCTGATGAAAGGAAGCATGGGCGACCAAATGCGAGAGCACATGACTTATCTACCGCGAAGAGAAGCCAAAACAGGCTAAGTCTTCGTTGTCGAGTTTCAAAGTCTGAATTGTAAGATGTATGCAGAGCCAATGCTTCAGCTTGACGACATGCATGGCCGACAAGCATCCACGATAGATTCGGCGAAGCATAGTCCTCACCATGGATGGCTAGCATGATGAGTGCTTGAAGATTGACTTCGTGAGGTTCGAGAAAGATCCTGCTATCGTTAAGCGCCAACTTCAAATTGTTCCGATACTTTTGACCTTTGGCATCTTCGTTATCTTTCAGCATAGTGAGGATCATGTAATTGACATACACAACCCATGACTTTCTTGACACAGTTTCAGGTCTGAATATGGTTTGTATGAGAAGATCTTCTGAAGGCGTGATGAAGAACGCGTCGCCTAGACAGGCATTTTCCAAGAAGCCTACAGCCAGTCAATTAAAGTCCATAACTTCTGTCGAGAGTAATACTAACGGCCTATCATCTGATAACCCTCAGATCTGGACGGTACGTAGAAACCAGTATCAGAATGCTCTTTGCTAGCTACTGCTGTTGTCAAGGAATCTGAAAAATACTGCAACTCCTTTGCAGCATGCTGATGAAGAGGTGATGATCCGATAGTCGCGTTAGTGATAGCTGTGTCCTTCAGAAAAGAGAAGGAATTGACATCTCCAACACTCAGGTTAGGAGTTGGATCTACTCCTCCCTGAGGTTCACGGCTTTTTTCAGACGCCTGTTGGCAGTTCGTTGACGCAGCGTGATTCATCGCTTCAACAGCTTGAGTTACGGTATCAGTTAGAACTTGTACCGCTTCCTCAACTTTCTGTAATCGCTTATGTATCCCATCTATGCTTGATCGGCCTGTTGAACTAATAGATGATGGATCTACCAGCTCGTTGGACTGTGGCTTTGGAGCCGGTTTATCTCGGGAATAGTTACAAGGCCCCGGCCAAGGCTTGCACGCGCTGCATTTGGGAAGTTCCTTAGAGCATCTAGAAAGCTGTTAATAGTCTTCATTTTGTTCTCACTTTGTTTCAGTATATACCTAAACTTCTTTTGCTTGCAGTAGTCGCACTGAAGCTTGGTTAGTGTCAGCTTTGGCACAGGGTGAATGATGCTTACAGCATAACGAGCCAAGCCGCCATTGCCGAGTGACGGCATTCCAATTAGGGCTGATGGATCTTGTTTACGAAAGGTTTGATAGTGATAAATAATAGAAAGAATAGAATGACGCTATGAGACTAAGGAAGTTCCCCTCTGTCATCAAGTCCGAGGCGACGCAACCTCATTGGCCAGGATCGGAGAAAACAAAGTGCTTACTCTCCGAAGCCCGCCAATCAACTGCGTCAGGCTCGGACATCTAAGTAACATGCGCGATGTAGTTCAATGGATTCATCCGCCTTCCATCTTTTTGAAGACACCAGCTTATGAGTTAATACTAGATGCCGGTCAGCGGAGGAATACCGGACTTTAGAGGGGTTATTGTTGTCCGTTGCCACCACCGGTTCATCAACTTTCTGATATAAAACGCATCAAGAGGTCATGTTCCCATCCTGAACGACACAGTGAAATAAAAGCATACCTTTGAAAACCTTCCAATATGACCATCAAACCATCCATCGCCATCATAGGAGCTGGCCCCAGCGGCCTGACTCTCGCCCGGCTACTCGAGATCAATAACATCGATTACATCGTCTATGAGCGTGACGAAACCCCAGAGCCCAAGTTCATCAACCAAGGAGGAACTCTAGACATCCACACCTCTTCTGGTCAACTCGCTCTTAAGGAGGCTCGGTTGTTTGACGAGTTCAGGAGCATAGCTCGATGGGATGCATCTAGAGTCTGTATGCAGAATCCAACCGGTACAGTCAAGGCTGTGTTTGGAGAAGACCGTGATGCACCCGAGATTGATAGGCTGCAACTTCGGAAGCTATTGCTTGGCTCTATTCCGAATGACAAGATTCGTTGGGGTCATGGTGTAAAGTCTGTCGAGGCAGGAGGCAAAGCTACCGAGCATGTTATCTGTTTCGCCAATGGTACCTTCGCATCTGGCTTTCGTCTCATCGTTGGCGCAGATGGAGCGTGGAGCAAGGTGCGCCCGCTGGTATGTCAAATCACTTATCGCCTTGTAGCCTGTACTAATACACTGCAAGCTTACTTCGTCAAAGCCAGATTACTCGGGCAAAGTCTTCATAGAGGGCAGCATATCACACAACAATCCCGCATATGTTGCTGCTCTCGAACACGCAGGGCCTGGGAACATGCTGGCAATGGGACAGCACAAGATACTTGCCGTTCAACAGCTGGCCGATCGCTCTTATCGGCTTTACATGGGCATGGATGCGCCGGAAGAGCTGTATCGCAGACCTCTGAGCCATAAAGATACAGAGGATATTCGCCAGAGATTCCTGTCTTCACTGGACTTCTTCGCCAATTGGGCTCCGAACCTGAAGGAATATCTGGCCAATGCTGAAGGGCCATTTCATGCGTGGCCTTTATATCGCTTGCCTGTTTCATCAGTGAGTTGGAACAGAGTCCCTGGCGTTACTCTTCTGGGAGATGCTGCTCATCTTGCGACGCCGCTTGTTGGAGAAGGAGTCAACATGGCGATGCTCGATGCTCTCATGCTCTCGACAGCCATAGCCAAGCACAGTAAGCAAGTTGGTGGTGCAGATATTGAAGGAGATCGGTTGGAAGATGCCTTGAAGGAATATGAGCAGGAGATGTTTGAACGTGGCCAGGACTACATACGACGCTGTATGGCACGCGAAGGGGAGTTCTTTTCGGAGAACGCGGCTGAGGACTTCATCAACATGATCAACGGGGCGATGCAAGATGGACAAGAGGAGGCCGAATGAGAAACTTCATCCTGCAAGTATGAAGAGAAAGAGCATTGAACCATGCATACAGCCACAACTCAATCGGAATGTTAGATGGAATGGAATCCTTGTTTGTATTTTGAATCGAAAGTAAAACCGTGGATGCTGAGTGATTTATCATCTCGCTCTCAGACCCGGTATCATTTTGCTAAAAGGACCAAGATGTAAAGTAATCCCAGTCAACTAACCCAAGTACCTAGCAATCGTATACTCATTCCTCAATGCAAAGAACTTTGTTTTGTTTTGACGCAATTATTGACTCTCAACAGTGACAGCCTTGGCGATCTGGTTCTGAAAACCATTCGCCTTCTCCTTCAGGTCACTAAGGATACCCTTGTCCTGATGACCATTGGTCTTGGAAGAGCTCACGACATAGTCGTCGTCGCTGCTGGAGTCTTGCTGAAGACCATCGACACCCTCGGGACCAGAGGCGTGAAGCTTAGCGTTCTCGACGCCGTTGAGGGGAATGTCTTGAGCATTGCCGTTCTCAACGGGTGCACCGTTCATGGTGTAGCCAGTGTCGCTGCTGTCAACGAAAGCTTCGATACCAGCGCCCTGTCGAGGATAAGACTTCATGATCTTCTTGTGCTCCTCAAGAGCAGCAACCATCTCGTCATGGCTGACATCGTTCAAGAAAACGCAGTCACCCATTGGGTTGACGGGAACAGCAGCGCGAAGCTTGCCGTCGCGGGTCTTGAGAATAGCAGCGGTGGCCTTCTCAAGAAGAGGAGCGTCGAACTGAGGGTGATCCATGGAGAGACCAGCTCGGGAGAAGAGGTTCAAAAGACGAGTATGTTCCTCTGATGAGAGAAGACCACGGATGTGAGCGAGGGTAGCAGAGTACGCCATGTCAATGGAGATAGCATGGCCATGACGGAGAGGCGTCTCAGGGACAAGCTCATGAAGAGGCGACCAAGTATGACCATAGGCAATAACACGATCAAGCATAATCTCATGCAAATTTGGTGTCTCAAGCTTCAGCATCTCATGAATACCAGCACGGCAGATCTTATCAGCAACCTCCTTAATCTCAGGAGTAGCATCATCAGATCTTCCAAAGCCAGTGTTGATGAGCTGCTCACAGTACTTCTCAAGAAGATCATACGTCTCTTTGTGAGCACAGGTGGAGATCTTGATCAGCTCTGCGAAACCGTTACGGATCTGTGCCACGGGGAGACTGCGGAGGAAAGTGAAGTCAAGGAATGTGTGGGATGGGGCGTGGTAGGCGCCGAGACGATTCTTGTAGCGGCCGTAGTTGACGGCGACTTTGATGGAGACTGAGGCATCGATGAGACCGATGACTGTGGTGGGGATGCGGATGTAGTTGGTGTTGCGGCGATACGCAGCACAAGCGAAGCTATAACGGTCAGTTGAGTTATTTACAACGGTGGCTGAAACTTACCCAGCAACGTCAGTGACAAGACCGCCACCAACAACAAGAACAGGCTCCTTTCGGAAAATACCAAAATCGGTCATAGAATCAACAATCGACAACAGCGTATCCATACTCTTGGCCTTCTCACCAATCATCGTCTTATGAATAGTAAGAGGAATACCATAATGATCAAAGTACCTCTGCATCTCATTCCCATAAAGGTTAAAGATGTTGAGATCCATCACAGCCAGACATCGTCCCCAGGGGGAGTAAAGCTGGTATAGCTGAGGATTGGCAGTGTTGAAAACACCATCGAGAAACTCAAAGTCATATTCGATCTTCTCGTAGCCACAGACAGCGAAACCCTTGGAGGTGGGCTCGACAGTAGCACTCATATCAGACATGGTGGGTAGTGTTTTAGGGTAGGACAGTAGGGATAAAAGGGTGTAGAGGATGTGTGTAGGTTGGAGGGTAGGTGATGGGAAGAGCTTTTTTATGTGTTGCAACTTCCTCTGAGGGATATTCAACTACCGACAAGCTTCAAGCCAGGGTTCTTCACGAGAGCAAGTTAACACTACATAAGTTCTCGGTAAACCATTGGTTGGGAGAGAGGTACAGAGACAACAGGACCGTTTTCGTTGGGTAGTGTGTTTGAGGCCAGAGACTTGGCTATAGGTGCATTCTCGCACGCAGACGCATGTATCTAATGTTGGTGTCATGATGTACAAGTTATGATGGGTCTGAAGCATTAGTTCCACGCTTCTGTACGAGTGGACGGAAGACCTCCCGAAGGAACGAGTGGTTGAGCACGACATAGGTCTTTCTAGCCTGTTTGGCAAGGTGTATTGCGAATCCTTCTTTCTCGAGGTGTCATATACCTACGAACAGAGGTGAGAAGACGGGATGTACCGTGAATTGTCGTTCAGGGGGCACGATCTAAGGCCCCGCGTGGGGCAGATTGTACCTAGATCTCATATCGTAGGAGTGTCGCTGAGGGGAAAAGGGTACTGTATTCTCGTAAAGACGGGGCGATGTTAGCGTGAGGGCGTCGATTACACTACCATCTCGCATGTGCGCGTCATTCATTAGGTTTTCCCCACGTTGACCTAGTGGGTAGCTGAATGGGGGACATGTGAAATAGACCCTGAAGTGAGATCGGAAAGGTCAATGGGAATGTTGCACTGCAGATCTACGATATCTATCCTTGCTCTTCACGGGGACCGTTATTCCCTGACCGCCTTTATTTTCCGAATTCCTATTCTTTTGCAGCTCTTATATCCACTTACTCGCGAGTCTAGCACGTCATAGAAATAAGCAAACTCCTAGCACAACATCTCGGTGTAACAGTATTGTGGGCTGATGAAAAGAGTCTCGATCTGTTGTATCGGTATTCACAATGGCACACAGTCTCAATTCCGCACATGGTGTGTTTTACTTGTGATACCTCAAAAGACATGAGGAACACCCTGTAGTTGTAATTGGTCGTATAAGGGACCGGTGTGAAATGCTGCATATGCAAGAGAGATCCATGGTGTAAAACCATCGGAGCTAATCTTCCTGGCGAAGAAGTCTAAAGTACTCCACCTCTTCAGGATCTCAGACTAAGTTAAGTTAGACAGTCTTAGTAGAGGGGACTGGTTTGCGATCGGAATGTGTTGCTCCGGAGCTGCACCGACGTGCTAGTGACACCATTCTCCGCAGACACGCCCAAGTCATGACGTCTTCCAATTGACTTTTTTCACAACGCGTTTTCGAGCTCTGCCCTCCATAGCTATAGCTCTTGAGCTTGGTGAAGCTCATAATTGTCAATTGGACACCGTTACGATTTAATCTTTAGAGTTTATATCCCATTGATCATGAGTGGTGAGTCAAATCAGGCTCTTGAGAGCTCTCGAGCCATTGAATTCGCCAAGAACTTGGCTCTCCTCCTCCTCAGCTTCATATTCCTGCCCACGAATGTACTATTTGCATTGGGGGCTTACCTCTGGAACCGCTTTGCCCCGAAAACCTCAAACCTTCAAAATGATGGTGATAATCTGGACAAAGTCACCGTCTTGGTTACGGGCGTGAACATGGCAAAAGGTCTTTCACTCGCACGAATGTTTCATCGTCGAGGCCATCGCGTCATAGGAGCAGATTGTCATTCCCTCTCCGCTGGTCGCGTATCCTTCGCAATCGACGCGTACTATCGTCTCCCACCGCCTTCAGATCCTTCAAAAACGAGCATGAATGATCCATATCTCAATCGCATTGTCGAAATCATTCATTACGAAGACGTTGACCTTTGGGTTTCTGTCTCGGATGTCAATGCGGCTGTTGAAGACGCTGCAGTTCGAGAAATCATCGAAGCTCGTACGAATGCTAAAGCGATTCAATTCGGTGTTGAGGATATTCGGAGACTTCATGAGAAGGATGCGTTTATCGAGCATACCAAGGGTCTTGGGCTGACGGTCCCGTTGACGGAAGCTGTTGAGGATAAAGAAGATGTTATAAACTTCCTTCAAAGGAACGGAGGTCTTGAGCACAAGCATGGTGCGAGGCAATATCTTGTCAAGCCTGTTGGTGTAGATGATGTTGCGCGCTTTGCAATGCCTTTACTTCCTCTTTCCTCTGAAGACGCTACCCTCGCACGCATCGACTCTATTCCCTTCGAGACAGCCAAATGCTCCTTCATCATTCAAGAGTACATCACAGGTCTTGAGTTCTGCACTCACGCGCTCGTCATACGCGGTCGCGTTTGCGCTTTTGTCGCATGTCGTTCCGCGGATGTTCTCATGCATTACTCCGCCCTCCCAGCTGATTCCCCTCTGAGCAGGGCAATGCTTGACTTTACACTCAAGCAAGCTGAAGAAGGCGGGGAGAGCTTTACAGGCCATATGAGCTTTGACTTCTTGATAAATAAAGAAGACGAAGACGCCGTGAAGTCTGGTGCAGATAAAGAGGTCACGATATATCCCATTGAGTGCAACCCAAGAGTTCACACTGCCACCGTTCTCTTCAACAACACCCCAGAGATCGTCGATGAGTATCTTTCCATTCTATCCCCATCTGCACCAAGGCCTTTGACAAAGCCACCACTGTCACCTACGAACCCTCAGCAATACTACTGGGTGGTCCAAGATTTCGTCGAGCTTGTTCTGTATCCTTTCTACCTCACTCTCTTCCGAGGCACAATGAGTTTTTCGGATATCCAAAAGTCCATTCGGGCTTTTTTGCAACATATAATCTACTGGAAGGATGGGACTTTTGAGTCGTGGGATCCTCTTCCTTGGTTGTGGATGATGCATGTCTATTGGCCTGTTCAGTTCGCTTGGTACATGTCAACAGGATCTGTGTGGACAAAGGTTAATGTCAGTACTGGAAAGGCGTTCAAGGGATAGGTTGTTGCATGAGATGTGATGGTGTCGGAGCGTATGCTAGTATGCCGATGTTGCTGCTTGCTGCTTGCTTGTCCATGAATTCATGATGAATGACTAGTGATAGCGTCTGCAGTTGAATAGAGATAAGTATGAAACTTTGAGAACGAAAAACCTCGTGCATATTTTTATTTGACTTACGCCTATGCGTGGAACATGCAATTGGTCACCCTACGTCACCGTGCTGTAAGTCTCTGGCCTATCTGCTCGCAACGCGATGCTATTCCGAACCGTAACTTCGGCACAATTACCAACTCACATTGTCTTCTTCGGCTAATTGCCTTGTATTAAAACTATATGCAGTGACTATTGAAGCTCTGTTCCTGATTTTATGCCAATGTCACCCCAAATCTGGGACGCAGGGATCAACACCCCACCATCTGATCAGCCTGGTGTATATACACGCCAGAGTGGTATCCCTATCGTGAGAGCCCAGGTGTTCACAGACCATTCCCCGTGATTTAGGCCGTGTCCCAAAACGTCAACCCTCTGCAACCATAACTTCACGTCATGTGTTCCCCCGGATATTAGTCCAGGGTTGCTCGATCTGCATGCCGTACACCCTCTCGCTGTGATCCATTCCTGGTACCCGGTGGTTGCGCCCCCAACACCTGGAACTCACGATATGGTTGCAGCCCGTTGTGATTGAACTGCCACGGTAGTCTTAGCGTGGTCAAGGGAGGAAAGGACCATATCGTGCGTACACGTGGCAGGACGAGTCTGTGTGATCTGTTACCTGCGAGGCTTATCGTGATGTTTCTGTACCGTAGCAATTTTGACACTGTGCGATCGCACGCTGGTCTACCATACATAAAATCCTTCTAGAATCTTCTTCCGGTTCTCCCTTCTCGATAGGAATGGCTTGTCCTGCGAGAGTGGCACTGTCTTAGTGTGTTGTCGACACAACTGCACGTCATACTCTTATTTCTTTCGTATGCTTTACACAACTTACATATCGCTTAGATGATATTTTCTGTTTCTCACGGATGCCGCTATTTTGTTTAAAAGCATATTCGTTCGATTTCGCACGTTTTGGGATGACTGTATGAGGCTGGTAGTTCAGGCTGTCGATATCGTACAGCGAATAGTCGAGCAAGGTTTAGACAGCCGGGGTTACCGCTCATGGACTCCATATACGGATTGAATAAATACAAAACATTCTAAACAGCTCCGTGGGACAAGATGAATCAGTATGGCAGGCACTATTCCTAATCAACCACCAATTTTAAGGGACGGGTTTTGGTTTAAATGTGTTAGGTGAACTACGAAAGAAACACCTCTCGATAACCAAGATTTGCTTCAATATAGCCACGCATAGCGATTAGAAACTCCTACGACTGGGCACATATTTTCTCCCTGGCCCTATGCCTGATGGTGATGGGCATGGTGTCTGGCTCAAAGACCAGGCCACTGTGACACGATGATGTTCAGAAGTAACATCAGTTTATGAAGATCTCAACGGCCGAGAACAACTATCCTGTGATTAATGTTGCGCTCAGGCGGAAGTTAAAGATATTTCATCACCCTCTCCAACATCGGTTTCTTGTATGTTGTTGTCCAACTCAAGTACATGCTCCGTCGCAAATCGTGATGTATCCCTGCAGATGCTTGTTCAGCTCGATCCAGTCATCCCATCATTGACATACTCACCAAATCCTTTCCTGGCTGATCTTTGCAATCACTGGACAATGGGAAATACCGTTTGACAGACCGTAAAAAGGTCAATGGATTATAGTTGAAGACAAATTTCGCATTCGGCGCTTCTTCACGGTATATGTCAAGGGTTTCTGGCTATTTTCAGCGACTCCCCTTCAATTCGACTGTGAGGGAAGATTGTTGACCTTCAAAGAGCGTGATGACATCCGAAATCTGAGATCCTCGGACTCCAAAGCCAATGCCGGCAACATTCCAGAGGACGTCTTTCATGTGCTTACTCATTTCGGAGCCAGGTATCTCGGGGCCTCTCCAAACAGCTGCGTACTTGTTAGAAGTCTTATTCTTTGGTGTATGTCGATAGATGTACCTCGTACGTTGTATCCCGCTTCCCGTAGCTGGCGCGTATGGTTGAAGATCTGCGCCTCAACGAGAGCGGCATCATAACCTTGCTGTGTAACATACATATGGCGACCCGGTAAACCGCTCGATATCAAGTTCAGTAATTCTTTCATCAACAGTCTAGAGCCATGACTCACGTATAGAAAACGTTGACTTCACCGCATCCCGGCAGCGTCGTCACCGAGCTGAAGATAGAACCAAGGGAGAGAAGCGATTGTGAGACAAGCATATTGAGAAAGATGAGTTATGCACCAGCAAGCTTCATCAGCCAGCCTGCGCGTTTTATATACAGCCGGTGAACGGCTGTGTCAGCCCCAAACTCAAGCTGAAGCCACTTCGTCTTCTCATTCGTCTTATCTCAGACAGGTTACAAACTCGGCATCTCGTATTGGTTAGTGGCGTAGCTGTGGCTTACTGTCCGCGCATTTGTGTATCACAATGATTGGACGGCGAGGTTCTCAAAGCAACCTCGGCTTCTTAGCCGGGACCGAAAGTTGGCGCCATATGGTAAAGAATATTGAACGGCTGAATATTAAACTGTCAGCCAAGAAAGAAACAACTCTATATGATGTCGTCTATGAGATATTGACAAGTAAAGAGTCAGAAAAGAACTGATCCAAAAACGGTTCCCCATAAACATCCTCCAGATCAAACAAATTATGCGAAACATTCTCCATCGGCGCATTATCCTCATCGCTATTAATCGGATGTATAAACTTCGTCGCAACTTTGATAGTAGCGCTCGTCGCAGCGTAAGTCCCTCCTGCTTTGGCGTCACTGCATAAACTCGCCCAGTCAACGCCCGACATTGCAGGATCAAGGAGCTCCCACATCATATCTGGTTCAAATTGTATAGTTGCGCTGCTAGATTCGTCATCTTGTGGAGATTGTCGTTTCTTTGTGACTTTCACGTTAAGAGTTCGTAGAATCTCAACCTACAACGGTGTCAGTATCACCAACCACCAAGCACTATGTAGACTCACCTTTTCAGCAATATGAGGCCACTTCCGCGATAAATGCTCCAGAAAAGTCTCGCAAATACCCAGATTCTCCTTCGCCTTCTCCGAAACCTTCCTATCCCTCGCAAACTGAAATATCCACAATATCGAAACACATCCAGCAACAGCTTGTCCAATCAAAGGATCATTAACCTCAAACTGCCTATCCGCACACATTCTCACAAGCCTAGAAACCCACTCTGCGTGGAATAAAGCTTGATCAACTGTATTCTGCAGAAAGGAACGTGGTTGAAAGTTCCGACCTGCGCGGCGAAGAGCGACAAGTTGGACGAAGGGGTTGTTGAGGATTGCTTGGGTGGCGTGCATCATTACTTGAAATAATACCCACGGAGCCCAGTATTCTCTGTTTTCGCTGAGTTCGGAGGGTGGTTGATCTGGGAAGGGCGCGTTGCGGATGAGATGGCGATGCGAAGTGATGTTTTCGAGCTCGTATAGCTTGACGGTGAGTTGATTGTGTCTTGACGTCGCGAGCCATGGATACTCATTCGCTCCGTTGCGAATATCTCGAAGGTAAGAAATGATACTGCCCCAAACGGAGATATAGCCAAGACAAGTTGCGACAATCCCCACGTCTTGGACGTTTGCCTCGTATGCATCTGTCAAGTCAGCGCAATATGTCTTCATCCCATGCAGAGTCGTTGGTCGTGGTACGCTTTTGGGATAATTCGGTGCGTGGGCTGCTTCGAAAAGAGTGTTGCAGTGGGGAGTAAAAGTGCTTTCTAGAATGGCGATACTCCAGTGACATCTTGAGATCGCATCATCGGACTGTCGTGGGCCGCTGGTTTTTGAGTCTGAGAGGCGAAGTGACTCCAGCTTGGCTGCCATTCCTATCATCATCCACGCCCGGGAAGGTTTCCCCGCTGAGCAACTGTCAGCGACATACAAAATGGCCAAATCTTACATACCAATATGATCACACAAAGCAAGAAGACACAAAGCCTGCATAACCTCCAACTGCGCAAGCCCTTCCGCCGCCATATCAACAACTACACTCCTCGCAGAGGTGGTATAGTACTCAATAGCTTTCCCTTCCAAGCCATAGTAGAAGTTATGACTTGTATAATGCAGTGACAAAGCTAGGAAGCTCCATCGGAAGTACTGAGGTAATGTCCCGATCTTTAGCTGAAGACGCTTCGGGTCGAAGAGTGGAAGCGGTTGAAAGTAAAGCTTTTCGCGGTAGGCATTTACGAAGTCTGTTAGGAGGTCTGGTGGTGGTTCAGGGTTTGCTGGTGACCTGTTGTTGTTAGTGAGTCTGAGACTCTAGTTTATAAGCTGCGCCGTACCATGAGGAGGTTTCGGAGAGCATAGCTGTTATCGGAGGTAATTGCTGATGTATGCGGGGTGAGTTTGCATGACTATTCCAGGTATTGGCATCTTGACTTTGATGTCTGTTTCCAAAAGACTGACTAATATCCGGTTAGACAGAACACCAACTCTTACTCAACCTGAGAACTCACTCTGGCTCATGATACGAATGGCTCGATGCAGTCGGAGATATACTATCGTGTTGTGCTTTGAGAGGCCTGCTTTTCATTATCAGCTCTCTCATTCATCGCAACCCTTCCGCACAGTGACTAACAAGCTCCGAGCAAAGGATCTTCGAGTGCTGTTGACGTGATTCCGCGGAAGATAAGTACAAGTCTGATTCGCCATTCGACAGTGCGAACACCCCGGTTTCTCAGCAGGACATTTGATCTTCTTCTCACTACATATTCCTGTCAGTTTTGTCGCCATTATCGTGACTGATAACGTACCGACACCGCTCACAAGAGCGCCTTACACGCGGTTCGCCTGTAGTCCTCGGCATTGGCTTTATCGTTGGCCGTTGACTGTATAACTCTGCGTAATCTCTTAGCGAAAATTCGGAATTCCGGTCAGCTCAGTTCCTGGGGTATCTTGAGCTCAAATTCCGGGCGCAAGCTAATGTGATAAAACATGCGGAGGAGAAAAAGCTCGGCCGCCGTCATGAAGATCGGAGATGAATCCCCACAATCTGTCACTGAGAATGATTGTGATTCGTCAGTCGGAAAATGTCAGTGAGACAAGATGGCTGAAAAGAGAATGTGGAGTATCAATGCCGTGTCACTTGATCGGGATGCATACCGATGGGGACTGAGACCGGGTTGATGAGCCGGTGATAAGATAAGATTGCTATATAAACGACTACAAAGCGTCATTGAATCAATTATTGATTTGCGAGAATGCGCGAATTAGAAGGATAATGTACGGAGTACTTATCGTGAGCTTTTTCCGGCTCTGAGCATGCTTTGAAGAAGATACCAACCCCCAAACCCTCTCACAAAACAACATTACCCATTCCTGCATCCAACATCCAACATCCGCACCATCCTCAATGCCTTCATGGCCCTACCGTATCCCTATCCTAATGGGCCACCCTGCTTCTCAAGCTACGCATCAAAAACCTCATCGTCAGGCCACTTCCTCGGCGCATTACAAAACTCACAATCCGCATCATGCTGGTAGATAGTCGTTTCCAGCGGCTTTCTCACCTCAGTGCAAACACGATTTAGCTTGTATCCTTCACAAAGCCATGTTTTGTATGTGTACGATGTCATGTAGCGGTAGCAGTACTTGCATAGCCATGTCTCTGTTCTTTCTTGGCACATTTTGGGCAAGTAAGTCTTGAAGATGATGGATGTTAGGCTTTGAACTTGTGTCGGGATGTTATATTAAATGGTTAAATAATTGTGAGGGATGAGAGGAAACCTTTATACTTTTGGGGCAAAAGTGATGCTCAGTCTTCAGATGAAAGGCATCACTATCACGGCTTTCGCGAAAGTACCCAAAGAATCGCATTCTTTATTCTCCTCTCAATAATTCGCATGTTCACTGACCCTAAGCGTCACCTGCGTGTTGTTCACTGCAAAAAGGCAGCATGTTCACCTATAAAATCTGCCACTTCTTTGTCTCCCCGCCTACCCTCCAACAGCACGATTGAGGTCAATCAGAGGCATGTGATCGTGACATTCAGTGCCTAGCATCAAATATTCTCCTCTTTTACCACTTTTAATCCTCACGATAGCGGCATTGTTGCTGGTGTAGCATGCTTTGTGCTATGTGATGCTGCGCCCTCTTAACATGAAGACCGATCTTCATGAGGGGATCACGGCGATCAGTCCAGCACTCGTACGACCTCTGTATTTTAAAATTATTTGATGGGGTTATTGTGGTCTGTCGGCACAAGAGACTCTCACATTTGAAGAAACGCGTCTCACGATGTCTCCGAGGTAAGTAAGACCAACGAAACGATGGTCATGTTATCTATCACCTGTTATCATGGGTGGTCGGCAACCTTTTTCACCCCTTTCCCATACTTATTGCTTCGATAATACATGTCGCATCCCCCATTCCCATCCAGCACTCGTCCATCCCCCACTGCAAGACATCCAAGGACAACCTGCAGCAACAGTATCATTCACAACTAGCGGACCAATGTTGACGTGATCCCGTTGCTATAAACTCTTGGAATATCCTTTTTCGTTTCTTCTATAGGGTCGGGGACCAAGGCGTTTCATCAGGGGGCTGGTCGTCCATTTCCATGGCCTCCACGTCGTTTCCATCCCCGTCCTCCATTTCAACATCTGAAATAATATCTTGAATCGTAATTCGGTCCTTTCCAGGGAGCGGAGATGACCTGGTTGCCTCGGACGGTACATCCTTCGCATCATTGATCTCAACCTCTTTCCCCTTCGTCTTCTTTGCCGCTGCATGAGAAGAAGGCTCCCCCTCGCTCGTAGTAGGCGGGTCGGACAGACCTGAGGACGAGGCAGCTGGGCCATCTGGCTGTTGATCCGCTTCAGTACTGGCCTTGAACAAATACTCAATACTGTCCTGGATACTCTTATCCGGCTCAGCCAGTGCACCAGGCAACCAGCCCTTCTGGTCGATTTCGATTTTCCTGGGCAGCGTCTTCTTGTAAATCTTCTCAGACCCCGTATCCATAAACTCTTGGCTCAACTTCTGCAACTGCTCTTTTTTCTCGCATATCAATGGCTCCCTTCGAATTTCATCCGCAACAAGTCTTTTTAGATCTTCCTCCACGTTTTTCTTTTCCTTCTGAAGACTGCAACGCATGCAGGTGTGCGCTCCGATGTAGGACCAACGTTTCTCGTAAGGCCGTATTCTGAAGCTGCATATAAAATCGTCCTTGGGCTTGGGTGTCTTTTCTTGGGACTCGTCTTCCTTTATTGGGTGCTTGCCATGGCATATTTGGTGGGTTGTGATGGTGATGGTGACTCTCATATGGCAGTCTTCACAGCGCCTTTCGTAGCTGGATTTCCGACACATGATGATGAAGTACTGGGTTCAGATTGTCGATGCTATTGATGATGTTCGTGGCTAGTATGTTGACAATGGATGATGGGGAGGGAAAGGATGACGGAGAAGGTACTGGCGTCGGCGTTTATGTAGTGGAAGGCGTAATTGTGGCGAGCTAGGTCAATGGTACAAGTGTCGTTCGTAATGACGATGGAAGTTTGATAGCGGCGGCAGATTTTGTACAGATGATGATGATGGAGTTCTTCGATGCATGGATCAGAATGGAGATTTGGGGGAGATTGTTGTTTTTCCATCTGAGGTGACTGGAGAGTGATGGAAGCCGCATTGGGTGAGCTCGTTGACCGTGGAGGAAAGTGATTTGTTCAGGTACAAAGACTGCGACTGACTGCCTGAAGCACAAGCCATGCAACAGCACGGCTCGTTAGCGCTGAGATGGGTCATGCCGGGAGCTTTTTTAATTACAGTCATGGATGATAACTAACTTTTCAGCTAAAAGCTTTATCTTAGGTGAAGGCAGTGAGTATATTGCCTATATGTGTTAATATATGTTCTTTACCTTTGTGTTGGACTGAAGCTTCTTTTAACCTCTCAACCTTATGACCTCATCACAGTTCAAGCGTCATTGATGAGTGTCAGTCTTTGAGTCACATCCTGTAAGTAGCTGATCAGGTATAAATACGGTAAAATTGACTATGAACAATAAGAATAGGTCGTAGGTATCATGCAATCTCGTCTCCAACATCACTCATAAAAACGTCCTCTATCACATCTCAATCATCACCAATCCCTTACTCGCGGTGCGTAGTTCCAGCATGCTCCTCCTTATGATGTCCAAGTCCACCATCAGTAACACCCGACGGTCTCGCAAGCGTCTCGTCATCACTAGACGCCGCTGGAACAGCAGTCTCGATATCCGTACCAGCCTGCTTTCTAATCCTCGACATCTCCTCAGGAGGAGGAGGAACCCACTTGGAACTCTTCATAGGATTAACCCTTTCAAGATACATAGTATCAATCTCCTCGAGAGTACGTCCCTGACCTTCAATGACGAAAAAGTAGACAAGCAAGCCACCGAGGACGTTACACCCCGCAAAGACGTATCCGTAGCGGAAGTCAATGTCTTTCGTGATGAAGGGAGTAAAGAAAGCGAGGAGGAAATTCCAGAGCCAGTTGCTAGCTGTTGAAAGAGCCATACCCTTGGCACGATATCGCGAGGGGAATATCTCAGCCATGATAGCCCAGATCATAGGACCCCAAGTGGTAGCGAAACCAAGAATGAAGAGACAAGCAAAGACGATCATAGCAATACCCGCACCCTGTGTCTTGGTTGGATCATTGCGATCCAGCGAAAAGTGTCCAACAGATGCGAAAATAAGGAAGCAGATGAACATCCAAGTACTTCCCGCAATAAGCGACTTGCGCCGACCGTAATGCTCAACAATATACAATCCAATAAACGTAACCAGAAAGTTAATCGTGTTCAGAATAATCTGCGTCTTGTAGCTGTTGATAGACACAGACTGAAAGATGGTAGTACCGTAGTAAAAGAAGTAATTCGCACCAGTGAGCTGCTGAAACATCTGAAGCGACATTCCGATGAAAATGCGATAAGCCATGCGCGGAGCTTTCCACATATTGACAAATTCCTGAACGGGATTCTGCTTGATCTTACTCTCGGCGCGAAGCTTTGACTCGATTTCTTCCATTTGAGTGTGGATTGCCCAATGGTTAGGCGTCGCGCCGTAGACTTTGCAGAGTGTGTCGCGCGCACGGTCGACTTTACCAGTGCGGTAGTCAAAACGGGGCGTATCAGGGAAAAAGAGAATTCCAATGCCGAGAACAAGGGTGAAGACCCAGCCGATGCCGATGACGATACGCCAGCATGCTGAGCTGTTGGGATGGTGCGTTACAGTGCCGTAGTTGAAGCACGCAGCCAAGAAAATACCCATAGTCTAGAAAGGTGTCAGTGCAATCCTTGACAATACCCCACAGATCGTCGGAACAGGAAACTTGGCATGCCAAGATTTACAACTTACAATAAAAAGCTGATAACAGCAAACCATGGCACCTCGAATCCACGGCGGTGCAGTCTCGCCCTGGAACATAGGAACAAGCAGCGATAGAGCGCCGACTCCAAGACCAGCAACCCATCGACCCATCATGATCTGCACCCAATCCGTGTTTGAAGAAATCTGGATGATAAAGCCAATAGCAATTACCCACGTCCAGCCGGAAATACTATACTTTCTTCCAATGCGGTCTGCAACAGGCGCTGCGATCAAAGCACCCATAAGCGTACCGATTGAGAGAAGAGCGACGATGAGACCTGAGCGAACGGTACTAAATTCTTTTTCTCCCTTGCTGTTTGTTTCGGCGAAACGGTCCAGAAAGTCTGGCATCTCGAGGAAGCCCGAGATTTGACCTGTATCATAGCCGAAGCTGTTCCCATCAGCTCATGTTTGGTAAAGTACAAGGGTAAAGGGAACTTACAGAAGACCACCCATTGAGACAAACGTAGCTAAAAGAAAGGATCGGGGTGTGACACGAGGTAAAGGCGAGTAATCAAGGCCAGCGAGAGACCTCCTCGCACCAGCCTCTTTTCCCTTTTCAGAGTTTGGATTCTGGTCATCGAAATGAACAGTGAGGAAAGACGGCGCCATGATGGGCAGTCCCTACAGTGAATAACAATGTGTTATAATCTTGAGTGATGATCAAAAGTCAATTGGTGATTGAGTTGATTCAGACTGGGAGGGTATCGAGGATTTAAATACATATTGAACAAGAATGACGTTATAAAGCCAAAGTGTGTTACTTCGTGATGTCAGGCCTGGAAAAACAGGTGTCCCAGTGAGCCGCACTCCGGTAGCATCCTAGTTGTCATGGTCTCGAGACCATGAAATCGGTCCGTCCCATTTTTTTTGCTTCTACCAATTCTGTGGGGTTTGACCAGGGGAACTGGATGAATGGGGTGAACAATGGGTAATGGGGTCAATAATTGGATAACGGGGTACCACCTCCACGGGGTTGTAAAGCTGGGGAAAGCCCGAGATCCTTCACCTCACGCTGCGGTGAATGTGAAATGTTTGGTATGACGATATGGCTTTTGGAACTGTAGTGGCTGCAAATCAACTGAAACGGCCTGTAAAGAACTGTAATGAATGTCATTAATCCCAGAACTTCTGATTGGGGGAAATGTCCCCGTGATGGCATGAATGACAGTTTGGTAGCAGCGTTAGTGCCTGAGTGCCACTAATCCTTGTTCAGTACTATTCTGAATCTGGTTCATGACGACACCCCGAGAGATCCGGAGAGACCATGACATTGATTCGATGAGCATCAGTCCATGACATCTTCTTGTCAAGATTGACTCTGAATCAAAGTCAATCGATATGTCCTTAGTACAGGAACTTAAATGTCAAGACTACAGTCTCTCTCTCTGAATCATTTCTTTATGCCCAGCCGTCAAAATCTCTTGCCCAACTGCCAAGCCCCGTTTGCCGATCTCCCCTACAAATCTTGGCATGCGAAGCAATGACGCCAATCCCCCAAAACGACGATCTCATCCATTCTCTCCATAGAATCTCCAGGTACCAACTACTCCCATTCGATTTCCAAGAACTTCCAGTACTGTACCCGCTCTCTTCGTCTCCGAACGGCCCTGCCTCGGCCGAAAGTACTTTTATCTTTTTCTTTACTTCTCCATACCCCGTGTCCCCCATTCTCCATATGATTGCCACTGTACGGTAGTTTAGGGAATTGTCTGTTTGCTGTCATGGGATGCGGGATGCATGTACCCTTCAGCCGCGTCCGGATGTACAGTATTCCCAGCGCCACTGCGTCATAGGCAATCCCGTACTCTTAAGCTTCCCCAGAAAACCAGTTTTTATGCTGGTAATTTACCCAAAACATAACTTAACTTAATTCCACGTGTTTCTCAAAGCCCTAGCTCGTTTATCTAAGCAATTATTTGCATTCAATTCTCACGAGTCAATAATTGTTCTTCTGGTAGATATACTGTATCATGTCATTGTCGGGGAATTTTATTATACTAGCGTGGTGTGCCGTTTTCCTACCCTACACAATTCCCCTTCGTGTTCGCATCGTGTACCTGAAAGCCGAGCCATCCGTAGTGCTGTCAGCTTTTGAAGAATTCATCAATTAAATGTTTAGAAGTGTATCACTTGATGATCTGCGTTTTTCATGCTATGATAAAAGGGCCGACAGCGACGCGTAACATCGAAAGTCGAGGTCGTCTTCACGATACCGCTAGAATGAGGGTGTTATTGGAGCGGTTGACAGCCCATGGGGCCCCATAGTCGGGAATATACGGTTATTGAGGTTTACATTTGGGACAAGCTTATCTTGTGTTATTTGACAGTGCCGAGGTAAGTTGCCGGATAGTTCTCGGCGATTAGGTAAAGTGCGATGATGCTGAAAGTGCCTATCACGATGGGTCGATTGGAGTAGTCGTTTGGTAGCGAATCTGCTTAGCTGCTGAAGCAGAGATGAACTATCTCAATATTTCAATTCTCTCTGTTCGATTCTGTTCATATCACATGTTCGTTTGATCTAAACTTTCGAAATAGAAACTGTTTGTCTTGCGATAGGTCCGTAACATGCTCACCTTGATGAGTCACCAAGGTGTTCATCATTGTTTCATCCCCCAGGCTTTGAGAAGGTCAAGCTAAGCATTAGTGTATTCTATACACCCTTCCAGATACCCACGGGCGTGTCAATGTCCCTGGAGATCACTTCTTCTGATCCTTCAACTCCCCACGCTCCTTGACAACCCTCGCAACCTCATCCCCAACCTCCGTCCCCAATCCCTCAAAACCCTTAATAACACCTTCCCTATCCCCCTGCCCCATCTCCTGACTCATCTTAAACTTGCCCTCCAACTTGGTAACCTCAATCTCAATCCCAATAATATTCCTCTTCAACAACTCAACATACTTCTCCGGCGCATCGGACACCTTCCACTGACTTGGTTTATCACCACCCGTATACCCCATCGTATTCCTCTCATTATGATCCGTAAGATCAGAAATCGCCTTCCCCAGAAACGAAGACGTCTCTTCATTGTTCTCATAGTAAATCCTCGCTTTTCCATAAACCTGCGCCGCAGCGTAATTCCACGTCGGCACAACTTTTCCAGTCGCTGGTTTTGTCTCTGTATAGAATTTTGGTGTAACGTATTGATGAGCCGGCTTTGTGAAGATTACTAGAACTTCATCTTCGAGATAGCTTTTTAAAGAGGGGTTTGCGGTGCAGTGTTCTATCATGGCTTTGCTTTGGGGGTTTTGACGGGCTAAGTGGCCGCGGAGACGACCGAGTTCTGTTTCGCTGGATTCATCTTTTACGTCGAGAAGAAAAGGGATGTGACTGCTTTGGAGAAAGGAGTAGGTTTGGGATTTTATTCCGGTTGTGAGCATTCCGAGGGGGTTTTCGTGGATGAGACGGCGAAGGACGCGGAGGTCTGCTTCGGCGTGGGCGGCACGGATATACATGGTTGCGATGTCAAAGTGATATCTCCTGAATTCCTTCTGGGGTTCTGAGTAAGAGAGATACTTGCGATTTTGAAGTCTTTGAGCTGGTGTAGAAAGAACGGATATCGCAAGTAATAAAGGCTTGGCGGAGAGGGCGGGCCGCCAGTATGAGAGGGCGTCGTTCACATCGACCGGGCCGGTCTAGGTCGGCGAATCACACGAACAGTCATTCTAAGCAAGGTCTAGAAGGAATCGGTACCGAGAGGTTTGTCATTGGTCATTCACCTAGCGTTATCGGACCTGCTTCCGAAGGTCGAAAATGCTTGAATGCGAATTTCATCAATTGAGTCCCAATATCTCGGTGTTGAATACCGAACAGGATTGAAGACATGATTTAAAAGGTAAAAATCGGAAAGAAGCTATTTGATCTGTAATCTCGCCTGTCTATCTCATTGCCATATTGCAAGTCCACCATCTAACGCCAAATTCACCAACCCACGATTCATCGTCCATCACAGTAGCATTTTGTATCTACAAACTCTTGACCATAATATGGTCAGTCTGAACAATAGACCCAATAGTAAAATCATGATCCCCAACCTGTTTATATCCCCATTTCTCATACGCTCTTATCGCCCTCGGATTCTCCTCCCAAACACCAAGCCACAAATTCTTAAACCCCTGCTGCTTCGCCATACTCTCAATAGCCTTCTCTAACGCCTTCCCAACACCAGCGCCGTGAGAGTCAGGATGTACGTAAATCCGCTGTAGTTCAACGGTCTTTTCCATATTTTCTACGCAAGGTTCACTGCTCCCGCGGGTGAGATATGCGAAACCGAGAAAGTCATCGTTGGAGTTTGTGGCGATGATTACATCTTTGTTTGGATCGTTTAAGTCGTTGATGATGGATGTCTCTGTGTATGATTCTTCGAGGAAGGCGGTGAGTTCATGGGGCTCGACGGAGTGCCCGAATGTTATTGAGAAGACATGTGCGCCTAGCTCTGCGATGCGATTGGCATCGGCGAGTGTTGCGGGTTTGATGATGACTTCTTTGTGAGCCTGTTGGGAGTCCTTGGCAGTCATGATGAGACTAGTTGAAATGTACCAGCTAGACAAGATGTAATAATGATTGAGTAATGGATATTGTGTAGCCGGGGTAGATATTGAAGGAGTTGGCGGTGAGTGGATCTGTAGATTTCGGATCTCAACAATTGGCTTAGCTGGGCGGCTTAAAATACTTGAATCGTCCAAAAAGGAAACTCAGATAAACTTTTCCAAGATCAAATTTTGAAGAACAATGCAGATCTGATTGTTTGAATTAGTGGCTTCTGGAAAGATCTCGGCCCTGCTTCCGACGATGACTAGCGCGCGCCCTTAATGTCAAAAATCAATGGACCTCGCCGTTGGATTGACCATTTCCGGGACCGGGTATGCACAGCCATGATACCGAATTGATTAAAGCTCTGCAATCGACACATTGACGTTCTTTTCTATAGAGCTTGCTCTCATCCTGTATCAATGCATTTTGCTCGGAGGGCGCGCAGAATAACTACCATTTGCTCTATACTCGATCCTGGGAACGCCCATCTTTCGCAGATCCTTATTCCCTTGTCTTGTAATTGGTTGAGATCAGGGACTCTGAGGGCATCCAATCTTGAGAAGGCTGCGAATGAGAGGAGTAATACCACCGCCATGGTCCTGGGACTGTTAGTGATTGTTGTTGTACACTCGGTATAGACATACCCATGCAAGAGATTCTCCAAAGACGCCGTCGGCGCATGGACTGCAAATTCAACCGCATTGAGGTACCTGCGACAGTGCACGAGACATTGTCTCGCATTCTCAAGTGTCGCAGGGTTAGGTTGCGTCCCCGGCGCAAGAGCACAAACCTGATACAGAAATGGTCTGTAAATGATATCGCCTGTTGTGTGATATCTTATAGTAACCATGGTATCATCAATCCCTATTGGAGGAATCTCAAGATTTGGTCGGATACTATGAGGAAGAAGATGATACCACGCACCAAGCTGGCGGTTCAACTCATGAGCTAAGTTTGGAAGACTCGATTGGGTTTCTTCGGAGTTATCTGCTGAGTTATCGCCTGTACCTGGTTCAGCTTCTGCGTAGAGAACGTAGTGAATACGATTCAGAAGGCGACGTGATGAGAGGTCGGCGAGCCAGCGGTGCATGTAAGGTTCGGAGGGGCCATCGGACCAAGGGTAGGGAAGTTTGTCGACGATCTTTTCGATACCGCTGCGAGGGAGATGATGTTCTGCGAGGATGTCACTGGCAATAGTTAGAGAAGACCTTCGAGAGATAGAAAATATGACTCACCATTCCAGTACGAGTATGGCCCAGAAGACTCGAAGAATTGACTGATCTTGCGAACCGCTTTGCCCATCTCGCAGTAACTTCTCTGATCTGCCGATTGTCAGGACACTACTGCATTTTGGGAAAGTTTGCACATACCTGATCCAATAATGCTGGACATCAGTGGAAGCCATATGCACCAACCTCCACGCAAGCAAAGGCCTCGACAAATAACTATAATACAACGCAGCAAGATACAACGCCTGCGGTAAAAGCGGATCACCGCCAAACGAGCACAACGACTCCGTGAGTAAAAGCCTCACAGCCGGTGTAAAGAACTTTACCCCCGGGCTCCAATTCGCATCCATTCGATTCGGCGTCTCGGCAGCAACAGAGCCAAGTGCAAGGACAACGAGGACCAGTGATGAGGGAAGATCAGGCCGTGCACCGTGCTCAACAGTTCTATCATATAAATCATAAAAAGCTCGTTGATCAAGAATCGGATGGAAGCGATGAACGAGCTGGAAGTAATTTCTGACGAGATGATCTGTTTCGTTGGGTGATAACGTCGGTAAGTCAATTTGACTCGCTGGCACGGCGTTTAACCTCAGGCCCTCAGGAATCGGTCTTCTCAACTCAATATGAAGAAACAGATCTGAAGGGTAATGACCCAGTAGTGCTTTCGCAGGCGCAGATCTCAGTAAATTCCCCGTTGTGGATGAGTGAGAAAGAGGTATGTCCATCGTTGTGTTGAATACATTGTTATTAGCGAATTGAGATAAAGATGTTTGTGTACCAGGTCCTGTTGAGTGAACTGATGAAGCAGCTACTATTCCATCTTCAGGGCTAATTGGTTCGTTATGTCGTATTATGGGATATGGTGCGTAGGGCGTTGATGCTGGATAAGGAGTCGATGCTGGGAAAGGTGTTGAGATAGGACTTCGATCTCGTTGACGGGCTATAGCGGACTGAAAGGTTGATTCAAGAGATTCAAGACGATCAAAGATCTCATCAACACGATCAACAGGGATAGCAATGCGCCTAACTAAATCAGCCTTACATCATAACTTCTGAGGGTGAAACTCACTTTGACTCATTCCCTTCATCGCGATACTCGCACTCGGAGTTATTCGCCTCTTCACAAAGCGTACAGACTGGCTGTCTGCCATCGCATTTCCTCTTCCTACCAATTAATTAGCACAACCCCATATCCAAACATAAAACTTACCTCTTTCGACAGTAATTACATGCCTTGGCGGCTCGCTTCCGCTTTGCAGACTCCATGACCTGCCTGTTCTGTGTGTCATTGGAAAATTTTTGCGGAGGGGGGCGGGATACTGGCGGAGTCGGCGGCTGTTTCTCCGCCTTTGTTTAGCGTGGTTAGGGTGGAAGAATGTGAGGCCGGACCAGTCGGGACCGAGGGCTTCGGAGACGGCTCCGGTGATAAAAGAGCCCAAGGCATGGCCAAAGGAAATGTCTGAAATTATTCCGGTGAATCTTTATCTATGTAAAGCTTGCGTTCTGTTATCGATAACCGTGGCTGGAAAAGCCTTTGTCCGGGCATCAAACCAAGCTACCCTGAGCTTGTTTATTTGACCATCCAGTCATCACATCAATAGGTCAAAATAATACAAAATGACATTATCTACAACTCAACTGTCTCGCATAGTTTGTGAGGAACTAATAATTTAATTTAATTGCTACTCTATTCTGAGAAATTGCGTGTTTTTCTAGTGCAATTGGCTGATGTGGCCGGTTTATTGTTATTCATGTACACACCCAACAAGCTTCACTGGACCTTCACTAGTCTTCAAGCTCACTGGGAGCAATCTATTTTCAGTAACGCAGCACTAAGGGCGAACGAGCAACTACAAATGCCATTTTGATCAATCTTATCAGAGAAATTGCTCCATGCTAATATTTTATCAGTGCGTTAGTTCAATGGAGACCTCCGCATTTCACCATCCAAGGCTCTAATGACGAAGTGGATAACGTGCAATCCTGGGGGTTTGACACGCTAGCACGCCATCCCGATTTCCCAGCAATCTACCAAACTACAAAGAAGCCGGGCATAATCATGTGGCTCTGAGAATTGAAAGAATTATCTCCGGCCTGTCGGAAAGGCGAGGCATGACGAAATTGTAGGCTTTGGTCACCTAATAGGAAATGGCATTCATGACCGAGTGTAGGGATAACTTGTCCGACTCAAATGCGTGCGAGAACCGATATCTCGGAGCTCAAAACAGCTCCTTGATGTCCGATCATCCAATGGGATCAATAATGGAACGAGATCCGAGTGACTCCGAGTTCCGAATGGGTCGTCGACCGATGATGCGGATGAAACAACGTTATCGCATCAGCAATGCCCCGGTCTCACTATCCAATGGATTTAGAAGCTAAAGTGACACCATCGACCATGATGAAAGCGCAAGACCAACGGCATGACTCACTAGACTTGCTGCGTACCTGTTCTGCGGGGTTAGCGAGGTCAATCGCGGTAATATGCGATGTCGTAAGTGAAATGGCGGATTGTGCGATCTGATAACGCGTAGTGGGGACTGATGCTATTATATATAAGTGAAGCCTAGAACCACGTCTGTATAGACTTTCTGTCTCTTTAAGATAAGATCGTTTTTATAAGACAGGTTAAATTCCATTCAACATGTCGAATACTGCTACTATCACTCAACAGGCTGAGCGCATCGTGCCGCTCAGTGTCGAAGCCAAATATCCAGAACCTCTTCAGCCTTCCGGAGCTCTGGACAAGTTCACATTCGAAGAATCCACCCCAGTCATCGGCCGTGAATATCCCAAAGTCAACCTTGTCGACGACATCATCAACGCCCCAAACGCAGATGAACTAATCCGCGATCTCGCTATCACCAGTATGTCATTCACCTGTCCCTATCCAACTCATCTAACATCCCAGTCTCCCAACGAGGCGTCGTCTTCTTCCGCGCCCAAGACAACCTCACAGACGAACAGCACAAACAACTCGTCCACCGTCTCGGCCAACTAACCAACAAACCCAAGGACTCAACCCTTCACATCCATCCTCTTCTCAACAGCACCAATGAATTCGGCGTAGACGACAATGAAATCAGCGTTATTTCATCAAACGTTGAGTTCTTCCAGGACAGAATCAAAGACCGTGATGATCGAAAGCAAGGCGCTGCAAGCTGGCACAGCGATATTCAGTTTGAGCAATATCCCGCTGATTACACGAGCCTGAGACTCACGAAACTCCCTGCTGGAGGTGGCGATACACTCTGGGCCTCGGGTTATGAACTATATGATCGATATAGCGATCCCTATAGGAAGTTCTTTGAGGGATTGACTGCTACATTTTCTGGCGATGGGTTTTTGAGGGCGCGAGATGCGAGACCAGACATTTACAAGGTCTACGAGGAACCGAGAGGTAATCCCGCGAATATTGGTGATGAGCTCAAGGCTATTCATCCAGTTGTTCGAACAAATCCCGTCACTGGATGGAAGTCTATCTTTGCGATTGGAAACTTCCCCAAGCGGATCAATGAGCTGAGCGAGCGTGAGAGCAGAGAGATCTTGGAGTCGCTCTACAAGAGGATTGAGCAGAACCATGATCTTCAGGTTCGCTTCCGATGGAGAAGTCCCAACGATATTGGTGAGTACTCTGATTCAAATAATGGTCAAAGGTGATGCTAATGATGTCTAGCATTCTGGGATAACCGCAGCGCGTTCCACAGCGCGACGAATGATTACGATGGACTTGGTGAGCGCACAGGTCACAGAGCTGTAGGCATTGGCGAGAAGCCTTACTTTGACCCCAACAGCCTGTCGAGAACTGAGGCATTGAAGAGAGCTTAGTCTCGCGGGTTCAGAATTACTATATACTTAATCTCATAAATTTGACTTGAACTTTGTTTTTCCCTCAAATCTTCACCTAACACCATAACCACAGTGTGCTCAATGCCTCAATTCACTTGTCTCATCGCTTTCGTGTGTATCTAACATATTCTTGGCCTGCAGTTGAACGAAGCGCTGAACCCGACGTAGCCGGCTTGGCTTCAGGGAAGGTATCTTCCCCTGTATCTCTGCCGCGTTTCCTCCGCAACCAATTTTGGCAAATAGCCAAGGAGGGCTGCAAAGTAGTGGGTCTTGATGGGGTTGGGAAGACTGCCAAGGACGATCATAGTGCTCGAGAGTGAGTCGAGGAGGTTCTACTATTCGCCTCCCGACCTGCGACTTAAATCTTGGCCTTAATCAACTGGACATCAAGACAACGACAATATCATCTATCATGGACTAAAGCCACGCGCGGTTCAGTTATGATACCCCATTAGTGAAAAACCAGCGCTCGACGCAGCCGCCCCTATCGGGGCGCTTTTCTATCCTTCTCCGGTTGTTAGTCTAGATTTTCTTTTCCGCCCCCAATACAACACTGGTGGCTCGTACCATTGTTCGGTTGATACATAAAATGACAGTCCAATTGGAGTTGTTTGCATCATGTTAAACTCCGAACCTGCATGATCCCTGTCTCGGCTGAGTGATCCGGTTCCCCTTTCAGCTGAATTTACGAGCCGCTACTAAAGAGCTCTGTTCATTGTCAATATTTGGTACTTTAACTTATCTTTAGACAGGCGTCTATACTCCTTGTTCGAGTCTTGCTAGTTGAGCCCTTTAAAGTGACAACAGTAGCACGCCTTGTTCTTTGTGTAAACCGGATCCTGAATGTATGTAAGATTTATGAGGAGTACAGGGAACTAAATATCCGATAGTGGTTTAAATCTATACTTTCAGATAGACCGCCAAGCGCGGGATATACGCAGCGTTTATCAGGCGTGTTAGGGTCCTGGCACCGATTCTTGGGGGCCGTTCATGCACCAATAGAAGTGACGAGATAATGAGGTGAGGCGCGAGAAGCGTCAGCTCTCAGCTAGAACCCAACTCTGCCTAGACAACGTATCAGAAAATAAGCTTCAGAGAGCATACAAACTCCCCATGAATTTTACGAGTTAGGTGATGATAGTAGTGAAATCCAGGCATGAAATACACTGCTAATCGCAGAAAATACTACAGTTCCTGGAGCTTTGAGGAGTCAGGAAAGTTTGCTTGGGGGCTGTATCGATTCGGAAGCTAGCAAGCCACGGATGTTGATATCCTGGCATTGAATAGACGTCCGAGCACACCGCATACTTGCAGTCAAGTGGCGTAGTAATATTGATTGTACAGCATGTCAAATGCACGATGCGAAAGAGGAAGTCGCCGTAGAGTTAATCAAACTACATACCACCAGAACATCCTTCAAGTATAAATATCCGTTTGATCCTCTTCATTTTGCATCTCTTCATTCTCATCAAACAATACCTACTTCTGAATAACTCTACCAAGCTCCCTACCCAACATGCTCTTCAACGTCTTCACCACTACTGCCATTGCAGCTTGCTCTCTCCTCGCCGCTCCGGCTCTAGCCAATCCCATCGACACTCTTCCCCCTGGGCTGGACTCTCACCTTGAGAGCCGTGCCAACGATGTCACGGTCAAATTCTGGACTACCACTACCTGCAGGACTTCGAGGTCCAAGAAGAGCTACAATAGTGGATATTGTATCAAAGCCCTAGCTGGTAAGGACCATGCTGTTAGCATGCAGGAGAGAAAGAAGAGCAGCTGCCACAGTAAGTTACAATTCCCCTCAACGTCGTGTCACCCTCGCTTACTAGCCTTTCTTTAGTGATTCGATACAGGGAGAAGAACTGCCAGGGTTACTCGGAGAAGGGCCTTAATCTCCATGATTGCTTCAACATTGGAGATGAGTGGGAGTCTCTTAAGTTCAAGTGTTAGGCTAGGGCGCCTAATCTTTCTTGGATGGGATAATATGAACCGGTATCTTCAGCAACTTATTAAGGCTGGCATTCGTGTAAAGCATTTCGAGTTGAGATCAGTACATTCAGTCTCAAACAAACAGCAATAAACACTTCCTATACAACTGCACAAACCCTTATATAGTCCAAAGTAACAGCCTTATTTTCCTAATCAGTGACACCACTAAATCAAGAATAAGCAACCGCATCGCAGTAGACGCGGGAATCGTAGCGGGCTGTCTCTTCTTGGGCATAGAACTACACTACGAGGCTTCAGTTAAATCTTGTCTGTTCCTCGGCTGTTCTATGTACGCCAGTATATATCCAGTCACTTATTCCATATTTCCTTCATCCGATCAGCCAAAGCCACCATTTTCCAGTAGTGCGAGAGCACGGAATCGAGCACTTCGGCTACTGGATCTAATCAATCACTGTATTGAGTCAGAACAAGGGCTTCTTGGCTCTCCGGAATAATTCTCGGGAAGTTTTGATGGAAGAAACACATGCATCTGCATAAAATTGCCGCACCCGCAAGAATTGTTCGGGTTTACTGGCTAAAGTTTGTGGATGCCAAGATGCATGGGCCTCGGCAGAGAGCCTACCATTGGTTAACCACATCTTGTCGGTCCGTTTCTTTATCAGATCAAGCAATTGACACGCAATGAGGCCTCTAGACATGTGGCTATGTTTAATATGTCGCTTCATCCTAGAACTATATAGGACGGCTTGGATGATGCCGATGTTTTGCTAAAGAAGCCCGAGCTTATGGGATCATACCCCTCAACGCTGATACTATCCCATATCTAATCGTTAGTCACAAACATGGTACTGCAATGCTGGAAATTCTTCAGCTTTCTCGCAGCAGCCCGACTGTGCGAACTGAAAGAACCTAAATCCGATATCACGACATGGTGGCACGATAACTCAGTCATCAACACCAATACCTCGGTGGCGGCTGACGAGGTGCGGCGTTCACGACGATACAACGTCTCTGTCTCCCTCGCGGATCAAGATGATTTCCTCCCCTCCTTTGTCTACGAGTCTATTCCCCGAAATGGAAATGGGAAGATGTTCGACCCAGCTCAGCCTGGGAAGGAGTACGACTTTACGGATGGCGACGGGATTACCATTGAGGCTGACGAGGGCATCAACATGGCTTGGACGCAGTTCATCTACCGCAAAAACGTCGATGTTCGGATTGTTACTACCGACGGATCCTCGATTGGACCCGCCTCCAACGTTGTCATTCGCCCTGTTGATCTCGGTCTCAAAGTGAAGAGTCCGAAAGATAATACTGTTTTGATTCGAGTACCATTTCAGAAATCTGGGGCGAGATTCTCTGTCGAGTTTCAGGATGATCTCTTCACGTATAGGTCCAACGGCGACGATTATGTGAAGGATGGTGGTGTCATTGTGAGTGAAGAGCCCAGAAATGGTCTCATCATCTTCGCCAGCCCACCTCTCCCCAAAGACCTCGTTCCGTCCAAGACATCCAGTAATGTCCAAGTCATCCACCCAGGCAAGATGACGCAACGCACCTTTGGGTCCAAACCAACCATCATCTTCGAATCGGGCATCCATTGGATAGAGAAGGATGGCGTTCCTGGCAAGGATCATATCAAGCTTCACCCGAACACTGACTATGTATATTTCGAGCCAGGCGCGTACGTCAAAGCAGCGCTAGAATACACCACGCAACACCCCACTTTCCATACCGTCGGCCATGGCGTACTGTCCGGCGAGAACTATGTATACATGGCAAATACAGTCAAGAACTACACCGCTGTGAAGGACGACCGGTATAGTCTTCGCATGTTCTGGCACCAGTCCGTCACAGACAACCAGACATGGTATTGCATTGGTCCAACACTGAACTCGCCGCCTTTCAACACCATGGATCTCTATCCTATGGACAGCACTCCTCACGAGGAAGACAACAAAGTCAGCGCACATACCCGCGATTATAAACAAGTTGGTGCATATTACTTCCAAACCGACGGAACACAGATGTACAAAGGCTCAGTTCGACATGTCTTCTGGCACGTCAATGATGATGCTATAAAGCTATATCACTCAGGAGCCCAACTTCACGGTCTGACGATCTGGAAAGCTCGCAATAACGCAATCATCCAGATGGGCTGGAAACCGCGTAACGTAAGCGGTGTTTCTGTTAGTAAACTTCGCATCATTCATAATCGGTGGATTAAGCCCGATGCGTATGTTCCGTCGGCTATTCTGGGTGCATCACCGTTCTACGGTGATCCAAAAGAGATCGACACTGATCGGACGATGCATATCAAAATTGACGATGTTAGTTGCGAGGGGATTTGTGCAGCGCTCATGACAATTGCTCCGATGCAGAACTTCGACTTGGAAATCTCTAATGTGCATTTTGAGACGTTGCATAAAGACGCCGAACTGAGACTTGGGAGAAGCGTCGTAGGTTTGGACGAGGGGGAGGGAATGGATAATTACACTCCTGGACAAGGAAACCTGACGCTGGGTATTCATATCAAGAATTGGACCATTGGTGAAGAGAGAGTTGATAGGAAGAATGCGGGCGAGGATGGGCTGGGCCAGTTGAAGATCAATCCCACGTTTGATGGGGATTGGAGCATTGAATGAGCTCACATCAAGACGCCCTGAGTCCTCGAGGCAATGTAAGAAAGATTACCACCTGCATTCGACCATGTGTGCATTGGAGAGACTGTGCCACTCTTGTAGAACAAGATAGATTACCTACCGAAATGAGAAAGTATAAGAACAGGAATCATACAACTATTTCTCTAATCCAATAGGTTCCTAAACCGCTCACGTTCATGCAAGCAGATCATCAATCTGCACCACCGACGCGGGGTAAAGTAATAACTCGGGAATACTAGTAACAGAAGTGGGAGAGGGAAGCCCACTTTTGAGTTAAATAGATAACTCGGTTATCTCGGCGACACAAACCCCTCATCTGTAGTACAACGCTCCGGAAACACAACGGGAGATAACGTTTCAGAATTGAAGGTTCGGGAATAGTCGAATCAGCAAGAATGGGGCCGTTGCTTTATCGTTACCGGTGATGGCAATGCGGGGGAGGCGTATCGTTCAAGGATGGGGACTGGGCAAGGGTGGGATGATAGTTCGTGATAACTGCAACTAGTCCAAGTGGCTGACTCTAGGGAGGGGGCTAGTTGAGCTGAACCTTTTGTTTCTTCCATTTGTTGTTTTTGCAATTTTGAAACCTAATTCTGTAATCATCCATACCAATTGACACCTATCTCATTCCCTCAGCACAACAAGCAGCTACAATGAAGGCTGCGCAAGACGCTCTCCCATCACCACCCCTATCCGACACCGATGAAACCTCCCCCAAAACACCCATTGAATCTCTATCAGTCCTCATAAAGACAACATACAAGACCTCTGATATAAAATTCTACATCAATGGTCGACCCGTCACCGTCAAGAATCCCAATCCAGACTGGGTTCTCCTCGATTGGATCCGAGCCCAAGATTCCTTAAAAGGAACGAAATTAGGATGCGGAGAAGGAGGTTGCGGAGCATGCACTGTAGTGCTACAGACGCTGGAAGATAGACGGGTGAGACATCTTGCTGTAAATGCTTGTTTGTATCCGCTTGTTGGTGTTGATGGCAAGAGTCTCATCACTGTTGAGGGGTTGGGGACCGTGAAGAGGCCGCATCCGCTACAGGAGAGGATTGCGAAGATGCAGTAAGTAAAATCATTGGCTCGAGTGAAGGTTTGAGGCTAATTGGTGTAGTGGCACGCAATGCGGCTTCTGTACGCCGGGAATTGTCATGAGTTTGTATGCACTCATCAGAAACTCATATCGGGATCGGAAATTCCACCTTACCAACTCTGAAGTCGAGTTACAGGGCCATCTTGATGGAAATCTCTGCCGATGTGTAAGTTTACCTGTGTATAGATACTCTGTTATCTGCTTACAGCGATTAGACCGGCTACAAACCCATATTCGAAGCAGCACGAACTTTCATCACAGAGGACCTCAACGGGACCATTGCCGAGATCAACGGCAAGGATATAACGCCCGAGAAGAACACAGAAGACGACTATGCGACAGTTGCGCGTGAAGCCAACAAGACAGGCTCCTGCGGCCGTCCTGGTGGCTGCTGTCGAGATAACCCCGGCTCAAAAGGCTGCGGCTCAACTGGTGTAGATGAACCAAACCCGAAAGAGATGGAGACACCTATTACAGCTCCCAGACCACACGAACCGCCGAGCACACCTCCAAAGTCTCCAGACAAACCAGCATTCGGAGAGACATTCCTCCCATACGATCCTTCAACAGAGCCTATCTTTCCCCCAGCCTTGCGAAAATACGAACCTCAACCGATATGCTACGGCGATGACCGAAGGCTATGGTTCCGACCGACAAACCTGCAACAGTTGATCGACTTGAAAGGGGTTTATCCAGAGGCCAAGATCGTCGGTGGTGCGAGCGAGACTCAGATCGAAGTTCGGTTCAAGAAGAGAGCTTACCGTGTTTCCGTGTTTGCCGCAGACATCTTTGAGCTGAACGGCTTCACTGTTGATCCTCTGCAGATGAAACAGGCTGAGATTAAATCACTAAAGGAAATTAGTATACCGGGAAACTTGTCCTTGACCAAAGTTGAGGAGATGTGTACTGCTTTGTACGCCAAGCTTGGTAGACGAGCTTCGGCTCTTGAAGCTCTTCGAAAACAACTTCGGTACTTTGCTGGTCGACAGATTCGCAATGTGGCTAGTCTCGCAGGAAGTCTTGCAACAGCGAGTCCCATTTCCGACTCTGCACCCGTTCTTCTAGCTACAGGCGCAAAAGTGAAGATACAGTCCCAAACCCGCGGGACAATTGCGATTCCGTTATGTTCATGGTTCCTGTCCTACCGAACCACTGCACTTCCCGAAGATGGAGTCATAACAGAAGTCGTGATTCCACTTCCACGTGAAGAGAACATTGAGATCACGAAGGCTTATAAGCAAGCTAAGAGGAAGGATGATGATATCGCTATTGTCACTTCTGGTTTTAGAGTGCGACTGAATGGGGATGGTGTTGTTGACGATGCTGCTTTTGCGGTTGGCGGTATGGCGCCGACGACAGTTATGGCTGAGAAAGCGCAGCAGGCTGTTATGGGGAAGAAATGGTCTGATATGAAGACGTTGGATACTGCGATTGATGCGCTTTTGGAGCAGTTTCAACTCCCATTTGGTGTGCCTGGTGGCATGGCGCATTATCGAAAAGGCCAGTTCATCCATCCCATCCTCCAAGTTACATCTGCCTAACCGTGCTACAGTTCTTACTATCTCCATGTTCTTCCGCTTCTGGCACGAAGTTGTCCACGATCTTGGTCTCGGCAAAGTCGACGCCGATCTCATCGATGAAATCCACCGCAGTATCTCATCCGGCAATCGAGACAACTTCACCTCGTCAATGTTGAACCGGGGTACCAAGGAAGTCGGCCGCCCAATTCCCCATCTCTCCGCCGTCAAGCACTGTACCGGAGAAGCAGAATATGTCGATGACATGCCACGCCAACACAACGAACTCTTCGGAGCTCTGGTAATGTCCAAAGCTGCTCATGCTGAGATTCTCAGCGTGGATTACTCAACTGCCCTAGAGATGCCCGGTGTAGTCGGATATATCGACAAGGATAGCATCACCAAGGAACAGAATACCTGGGGCCCTGTCGTTCTCGACGAATTCATCTTTGCAGATGGAAAGTCCAACTACTACGGTCAAGTGATTGGTATGATCTACGCCGAGACAGCGCTTCAAGCCCGAGCTGCCGCCGATGCAGTCACAGTAACATACAAACGCCTCCCCGCCATCTTCACAATCGACGAAGCCATCAAAGCAAAGAGTTTCTTCAAACACGGCAAAGAACTACGAAAAGGCGATGCTCTTAGTGGTTCACTAGACGAAGCATTTAGTAAATGCGCTCACGTCCTCGAAGGGGCCACCCGCATGGGCGGCCAAGAACACTTCTATCTCGAAACGAACGCAGGTCTCGCAATTCCCCACATGGAAGATGGATCAATGGAAGTATACATCTCGACCCAAAACCTCATGGAGAACCAAGTCTTTACCGCTCAAGTCCTCGGCGTGCCCATGAACAGAGTGAACATGCGCGTTCGAAGAATGGGAGGTGCATATGGTGGAAAAGAGTCTAGAACTACTGCTCTGTCGATGTATCTTGCTCTCGCGGCGCAGAAGACGGCGAGGCCTGTGAGGATGATGTTGAATCGGGATGAGGATATTGCTTTTAGTGGACAGCGACATCCGTTCCAGTCAAAGTGGAAAGTTGGGGTTGATGGGAAGGGTAAGATTCGGGTTTTGGATATTGATATTTATAATAATGCGGGTGCTTCGTTGGATATGAGCGGTGCAGTCATGTAGGGATACCCTTGGAAGTGGTGAGATGAGATGCTAACGATGATAGGGACCGAGCTTGTACTCACGTCGACAACTGCTATCACATTCCCCATGCTTGGATCCGCGGTCATGTCTGCAAGACGAATACAGTCAGCAACACCGCGTTCAGAGGTTTTGGTGGTCCACAGGGAATGTACATCACTGAGGCGATCATGTTCAAGATTGCAGAGTCCCTGAACATGGACGTCGACGATCTTCGCATGCGAAACTTGTACGAAGTCGGCCAACGGACACCTTTTCTGCAAGAAATTACAGACGACTTCCATGTCCCTACCATGATGGATCAGCTCAGCGCTTCGTCAGAGTTTGGGAGGCGAAAGTCCGCTATCAAAGACTTCAATGCCAAGAATCGGTACAAGAAGCGAGGTATCTCTAGAATCCCAACCAAGTTTGGTCTAAGGTAAGTCTCCCGAAACACTTCAACAGTACCTTGCTGACAGCACTAGTTTTGCAACAGCCCTCCACCTCAACCAGGCAGCAGCCTACATCAAAATCTACGAAGATGGCTCCGTTCTCTTACACCACGGCGGCACAGAAATGGGTCAAGGCCTCTACACGAAAATGACCCAAGTCGCCGCTGAAGAGCTCAACGTGAGCGTCGATTCAATCTACAACAAAGAGTCCCAATCCGACCAAGTTGCCAATTCCTCACCTACAGCTGCATCGTCCGGTAGTGATATAAACGGTCAAGCTGTGAAGAACGCGTGTGATCAGATCAATGAGAGGTTGAAGCCGTATAGGGAGAAGTTTGGGAAGGATGCTAGTATGGCGGTTATTGCGCATGCGGCGTATAGAGATAGAGTTAATTTGGCGGCGAATGGGTTTTGGAAGATGCCGAGGATTGGGTATGAGTGGGGGAATTGGAAGGATCCTTTGCCTATGTGAGTGCGTTGATCTCTGGTGATGAAGCTCTGCTGACTTTGAGGCTTTAGGTACTACTACTTTACTCAGGGAGTGTAAGTTTCACTTTGGCGTTCCCATGAGAGATGGATGCTGACTTTGGTTTCAGGGCGATATCTGAGGTGGAGCTCGATACCCTCACTGGAGACTCGACAGTGTTAAGAACTGATCTTATGATGGTACGTGGCCATCAAAGCAAATAACTATCCAATGCTGACCGATAACTACAGGACATTGGACGCTCTATCAACCCGGCAATGGACTACGGCCAAATCGAGGGTGCCTTCGTCCAAGGCCAAGGCCTCTTCACAATGGAAGAATCACTCTGGATGAAATCCGGCGAAATTTTCACCAAAGGCCCAGGAACATACAAAATCCCCGGTAATTCCTCGCTTCTTACCCCTGTTTCTCGCCCCATGACTAACCCACCTCAGGCTTCTCCGACGTCCCCCAAGTCTTCAACGTGACAACCCTCCAACATGACTCCCAAGGCAAGCCCATCAACTGGTCCAAACTAGGTTCCATCCAAAGCAGTAAAGGTGTCGGAGAACCTCCTCTGTTCTTGGGTTGTGCGGTATTCTTTGCTTTGAGAGAAGCTGTCAAGGCTGCTAGGGAGATGAATGGCGTTACTGAGCCTTTGGTCCTGGATGCTCCGTGTACGGCGGAGAAGCTGAGATTAGCTGTTGCGGATGATCTTGTGAGGAGGGCGGTTGTTGAGAGGAAGGATGATGAGCAGGAGTTCTTTATCAGGATTGAATCTTGATATGTAGATAAAGCTTGCTAGAATTATATGATGTACAAAGGTTGAGGTTGACTCTCATTGTTGACCATGCCATACCACCCGCCGACTTGTAGATAGCTCTCCCCAATAAAGTGAAACTCATTACCTCCACTACTCCCAGTATCCCTCAGCACGAACGGAACCGAAGCACCAACACATATGAATAACTGATCCCCAATCTCCGCTTCCACAGGTGCAAGTCCAAAGTACCCTGCATCAGTAACAAAGCACCGACGCAAATGACAAGCCTCCAAATTCCCGCTTATGGTATTGGCGTAACTCGGTGGCCAACCCGCCGCAGCATATTGAAACGGGATATCCCTGAATGACAGTACACCATGTTTCCTCTCAGCAGCCAATCTCCGTATTGTATCTTCCCATTTCGAACCAAACTTGTATTCTTGGTAAGAGCTGCGTGAGCCTGCGATGACAAAGTCTGGGTTCGGCAGGTCATCGGCAGGATCTTCTTCTTGCTCCTGCATACTTGATGAATACAAGTAACGAGCAAGTCCAAGGAATTTGGAAAGAGAGTCTGCCCTACGAAGGAACTTTGCGCCAGGTGAACCAGATCCAGAGTTTTGAGCTCGTATTGATGGATCAATCTTGTTGACGAGATTATACCACTCCTTAGCGGGAAATGGTGTTTGTCCAGCGATGTAAGTTGATCCCATGTTCAAGATCCTTCCACATGGATATCCGTACCCTTGTAACACTGGTATTTGCCCCTCATCCATGCTGCGCATCATTATTTGAGGATTATCCGGAATGCCTGGGAGTACCTTGTCGGTCCAAAAGGAGCTCATTTCCATCCAAGGAGCTGTACCGAGAATATATCGCTGAGGCGGAACGTTCCAATCTGGAACCCAAGACGGTAGGTGCTCTGTACTTGATTGGCCTTGCACTGCATACAGAAGGTTCCAGCCGCAATTTGGCAACAGATAGAGAGCACAATCTGTGTAGACTTTGTCTCGCATGTCCTGGTACTTTGGAGTCAGGCCCAGTGACTTGTTAGATGACTGAAGGATCGGTAGTAGGCTGTAGACTTTATCGCGCGGATCGGTTGCTTCGCAGTGTCTCGAATCAAGAAGAGCCTTCAACAATAATTCCTCTCTAGACTCATATTTATAGCGTCTGTTTGACGTTGAAACCACGTATGGCAGTCGGAACAGCAATCTCGTGTTGGCGAGGTAATGCTTGAAGTTCTCCATCGCAGACCATGACAGGTCTTTGTTTCCACAGTATATAATCTTCTCGGTCGATAGGAAGACTTCTTGAATCACCCAAACCCTGGTAAACCAAGGTCGAAGAAAGAAATTCCGAAGTGCATCCATCAAAGTATCTGACTTGGGAAAACTTAGAGATGTAGTATTGGGAGATGGATCATAGCACTCCATGATGAATTCGATGGCCAAGTCGCTGTTATCTGCAGATTCGCCGAGATAAACGACTACACCCGCAGCTTGAGAGTATATCCTCGACATGAGACTGACTTGGTGATTTCTCTCGTCGATATTCGTTTGATCGATAGCCAGGGCGTCAATCCAAAGAACCCTGGGCTTATTTTTATACCGGAGGCGTTTCAGTGCGGAGAAGCAGTTAGATGTGACTGAGAATTGTTGGGTGGTTTCGGAGCCCTGCGTGGTCATGTTGATGGTTTCTGTACTGGAGGGATCTCCCCATGTGTATGATAAAGCCTCGTAATTAGGTGAGGACTCAATAGATGCTGTTATTAGCTCGCAGTGAATAGCTTCGTCGATTCCGGGCTGCAAGTGGACGAGACGAATATGCGTTGGACTGGGAAGTGATGGTCCAGGATATGGTTGAGCCAGCCGAGTCGCCGGTATGTCCGACATTCTTGTGACGCAAGGTTGAATGTGTTGGACTGAAATGGTGTTAAATGAGCTCGACAACTTTGAAAGCAATCCACAGACGTCAAGCTTAGTACAAAGACTTTCGCCGGAAAGGCCACTTCTTTGTGAAACGAGATAAAGTGAAAATAAGTGCTGTCCGAATACTTCTTTTCCCGAAACCTTTAGCGCTGATGTAAGGATCTCCTCCAATAGATGGGGTTGAAAAGCTCAGCTGGAAGCACGTCTGCTGTGGCTGCACAAGGCGTTTCCACTTCGTAGTGGGCTAGGCTGATAACCCTTGTCTGGTCTCATCCTATCATCCGGTACGAGACATGGCATCCAGGAATCCACTCAGCCTTACCGCTAACGCTCAACCCCGCAGCAAAAAGGGCGTTTCTTACAATCAGCTACCGTCTCATTAGTATGGCATCCTCTTACCTGTAAGTGAGGGTCGAAAACTGCAGCCAGAATATTCAAGGGCTTTTCTCCGACAGTCTCCTTGTTAGTGCAGTAACTATCAAGACCCAGTCACAGACCACTTCCAATCATCTTCCAGTGTTCCACCACCATCGAACATGTCTATCGAGAACTCAAGACTGTGCTGCTTCTGTCGTAACCTCGAGCCCATAGACAAACCATGTCCTTCGATCTCGAAACAACCAACTCAGGCTTTCCCCAGCGGTATAAATAATATCACGAAGCCATGGACGAAGCAAGATGAAGATCTCCTTGAACGGCTCCGCCAACGCCCAAGCAAGCTCTGTCAACGATGCGCCAAATTCGATATCATTCGCGTTTTCAACGAAGCCAATCCTTTGGATGAAAGCCAAAGAGGCAGTCTAGAAAAGGCCCAGTATGTTCAACACGCTGAAAGACAGGACCCATACAGACTACGCTTCGGTCTTCTGTCAGAGTTTCACATGACTCCTTCTTGCCCACTATGTCGGTTGCTCTATCGACTCATTCCTAGACCGCCACCTGAGCACGATACTTCTGTTCTAACTCTTATTCCCTATCGATGGTATATCCGACAGGACCATTGGGAAGGCGTTCCGGAAGATGATAAGCGAAAGTTCGCAATTTGGTTTGGTCTTTCAACGCCTGGTCTTTATATGTCTGGTCCTAGCTTCTTTAATGCGGGTCAGCAGTTGAGAGTCGCCATGATGATAGGTGAAGCAATAGCCATGCATCCGAGTTCTTCTTCAGAGGAACTTTACAATGCGAGGGTTATCGACGGGATGGTTGACGTTGATCACATTAAAAGGGGCCTTGAGCATTGTCAGAACCATCACTCAGAGCAATGTAATGCCAAGTTTGACAAAGGCCTGCTCATTACCAAAATGCTTGACGTTGATACCCGAAAAGTGGTTGATTGTCCTGATAACTGTGACTATCTAGCTCTCAGCTATGTCTGGGGCGATATACATCCCGCCGATGGGGCTTTGGAGGCTGGGACACTTCCTCAGACGATCGAGGATGCTATCACTCTGACCAAGAAGCTTGGGAAGCGATACCTATGGGTAAGAAGTCCTAGGAGCTTCTAAAGAAATTGCTAACTTGGTAGGTTGATGCCCTCTGTATTGATCAAAGTCCCAATCCAACGCCCGAACAAGCAGCCAGCAAAGCTAAGCAACTTCAACTCATGCACCTGATCTACTACTGCGCCACGATAACTATTTTCGCTGTCGCTGGTCCACACTCCGACTACGGCATTCCTGGAATCTCAAAGCCACGTGTGGGATCTACACGAGAGCGCATCAACGGAAAGGATCTAGTGGTCGTCCCTCCGCAGGTCATGACAGAGATCAAGTCTTCTGTTTGGCAGACTCGAGCTTGGACCTGGCAAGAGGATGTTCTCTCTACAAGAAAGTTATACTTGACAGAGACGCAATGGATATTACAGTGTAATGAGACACTGGGACCGAGTGATTATGCTGAGGCGCATGATACAGCTGTGGATCTTACTTGGACAATGGTTTCTGGTGGGAAGATGAAAGCTGATCACGTCGAGGCAAGCCGGACAAATATCATTCAAGTTCTAACGCTAATACATCCAGGCCACAAACACCGAGTTCCTCGATCGAACTTCCTCGATGTTCATATCAACGGTAACAACATATACCTCACGCTCTCTCACCAACGACGGTGACTCTCTGAATGCCTTCCAAGTCGGTCTAGCGCGTTACGGCAAACCAGTATACCCTGAAGGCTTTGAATGGGGAATGCCACTCAAAGAATTTCCTCAGTCACTAGCCTGGATCCACGACCATACAGTCAAGCCAACACGCAGAGCTGCATTTCCAAGCTGGAGTTGGGCCGGTTGGGGTGGAACTGTGCAGTATCCCACTGACCTTACTGAAACAGCTACCGAGAGCGGTGATCTCATTCCGCGGATGGTCAGTATTGATGACAAGATTGTTACGCTCGAAGGATGGATTGTAACGCTTGACATTCGAACTGAACCGTTCAGTGAGGTGGTTATACCTGGGACAGATCAGGCCATTGGATGTGTTACGGAGAGGAATTTTAAGCATAACATGACTTTACTGACGGGGAGATATCGTTGCTTAGTTGCGGCGAGACTCAAAAAAGGGACCTTGCGGAATGGGTTGGAGAATCAGTTGGTCTTCTTGGTAGTTTTGAAAGGCGATAAGGATGTTGAGATTGAAGAGAGGCAGACAGCTATCACAGTGAGCAGGCTGGCTATTGAAGGAAAGGACTTTATGGAGTTTGGTCCAAAGAAGACATTTATCAAGATGAAGTAAATCAGATCTGCGCTTAGAATATAAAGACAAAGTTTCTTCATTGATCAATCTATAAATGCAAAAGGTATTCTAGTTTATGTGTATCTATCATTTTCATTAAATCATGTACGTAAATCATTTCCTTCATTCTTCATTCCAAAGCACTCAACCATCTCGACAAATCCTTCGCTCCATCCGCAGTCCTAAACTTATGCCCATCATCCCACGGCGCAACCTCCGCCGGCTTCACAATATGCGCCAACTGCAAATGCGCAACCGCCATCATCGACGACGCCGATATCCTCACCCCTGAACTCAGCGACACCGACGTCAACAGATCAATCTCATGTTTTCTCACAGTATCAGACGTAGTATCCTTCTCTTGATCAAAGATCGCCCGCCAGTGACCTGTTCTCGCAAGTTGAGATCGAATATCCTGCTCTTCTTCGTAGACTGCTTCTTCGAGGGTGCTGTTGCTAAATGGGCCGGAGGATTCTTGTATGCCGCGGATTTTGCAGAACCATTCGATTTTGGAGCCGACAACTTCTATGCCGAATACTAGGGTGGCGATGAAGACTGAGGCGCGCTTTTCGTTCTTCTTTATGCTTTGCATGCCTTGGATGGCGAGGACGCGGCCGTAGTGGCCTGCTTGGTCCCATGATTGAAGACTGATGGTTCCAGATTCTAGTCTAGGGCATGATGTTATGCTGTCGTAGGGAATGGCGCCGCTGTCGAGAGTGACAAGGACTTCATAGCTGCCGTAGCCGTGGAAGTCGGGTTGGTATGAGGCGCGCTCTCGACTTCCAGCGATGAACATGTTTTCTTCTCGGAGTTTTGTAGATCCGGTTAGGACTGGTACCGGACAAGGTGGTGTCCGATTACGAGTGCATCGATCCTTTCCTGGTAATCTGTTGAGGAGCAATGCGACTTGTTGGTTCTCCGAGTCTCGTCTAGCGTTGAGAAGAACAAGCCACTGCTCGACTGATTCGGTGATGGTGTTCATGATAGGCAGCCTGATTGACAGACCAGCATTCGTCATGGTGTATGTCTTTGCTTCATGGACAGGCCATTCGGTGTAGATACTCGAGTCGGCGAAGGTCTTTGGTGATGGGGAGAGAATGCTGGCCCAGTCGTGAGGAACGTAGCGCTCATCCCAGGCCCAGCAGAAGAGCGTTTGGTCGTTTGAAACACGAATGATTTCCTCTTGTAGTCGGATAAATGCCCGCATTCCCTCGCCGTAAATGATTTGCATGTTGATATCGAAGATGCCGAGCATACAGTAGGCGATATCCTCAACTCGTTCCGTCTCTCGTTTGGATAGCCAAGACATGCGCTCACCGATACTGGCTTTGTAAAAGGTGCAGTCGAGATATTGCTGATCAATCTTGGTGACGAACGAAATCGTATTGGCAAGAGTCTTTCTCGTTCCAATAGTTGTCCAATCATTCGCAAAGAAAACCACCGACGTAGGAGCCAAAAGCTCAGGCAGTGTCCAACCTCTGGTGAACCACCTCGACTGTCTAAACTGCACCATCGGGTCAAAAGCACCCGTATCAATGGGCGCAACATCACTCAGATAAGCATAACAAACCGACGCATTCTTATACCAAGAAAACATAGCATTCAGCGCCTCAGAGACCTCTGAACTGCTGCTCTTGTCGATACAGTTGGTGTCGCACCAGAGATACATTAGGCCATCCTTTCTCGCCTGCTCGCAGACGCGTCGAATCTTCTGATGACCTTTCTTGAGCTTCATCAGCTCGAGGTTGCCCTGCCAGTCTTGGTACGTGGCCTCGTCGGGACCCCATGTGTGTGATAAAATGGCATATTCGGGAGGCTGGCCGTAGAATTCCTCTAGCTGGAAGGTTTTGGTGTGTATGAGACGCATTCTTCTGGCGGGACATTTGATACTGATGAAATTTGAATAGTTGATGAGATTTGAGGGGAGAATTGAGGAGAATTGTAGGGCTTGAAATAGGTATCCATACCGATTAATGGGTTTTGGCGGTGAAGCCCCACTGGTGGAATCGGGATGATGTGGCATGCATATTGGGGATGGTACACGATGCTAGATTTGCTGGCAGATGGAATTTTTAACTTGTTGTCATGAGTCAGAGTTTGTATCCTTGGATTAACTGGTATAATTGATGCCCAAGTGGATAGCCAGTGCTGTACTACGTAGTATGTATCGGCGATGGCGTGAGTCACTATACTCTTCGAGGTGTTTTGATGATATGATGTTTATCCTTGACGGATGTACTGGCGATCCGTGTTCCTGCAAGACACTTGATTGAGGAAGATGTTGCGGGTATGCATGTCGTAGATTATGCAGGTGCAGCAAAGACACGATGCAGCATGGACATGGACATGGTCTTTGCTACTCCACTGGTGATTCGTGGCACGATATCCATATCGGGTGCTCTTCTTCTGGTCAACAGGGCTAATTCTGTAAGGAAAATGATATGCTTAACATTGTGAAGTACTTGACATTAAGGAGTATCTCATCGTTGTAGCACCGGATGTTACTGTCTGCAGCCCAATGTGACACAGACGGTTATGAGCGGGCGTTGAAGAGCAACGGTCCAACAGCGGTGTCCAGCAGCCCAAGATAGGCAGTGACTGATAAACATTTTATAATGATAATATCATAATTCTGATCAATATCATCATGAACTTAATTGGAAACCCTAAGCTTGGGCTATAATAGTATAGCCTCATCTTAAGAACGTGGTTTGAATCGAGATGCTCTTGAGGCCCAGAAGGTACCTGGCGCTACTTTAGCGCTAACAGTTCTCGCCTAAACCCCCACCAATGACTGATATCATGCAAGTTGAGAAATGGTATTGCAATCTGACTAATGTTCATTCGTGACTGATTTCAATACCAACAAATCCAAAGCAAAGAGAGTGTCCACATTAAATAGCCCATGTCATTCTCAAGGCAGTCCACTGACATTAATTACCAGATACCGATCCGCAAAAGATCCTTGCGTATAATTCTGAGGTGTCTTGAGCGACGGCACGAGATGCACCGGTACACTAACCGTCAGAACACCACGGCCTACGATATAAGTCGACGTCAATCCAGAGTCGATGACCGTCATTCCATTCTCATCCTCAAAGTCAACACTGATCTGTGACTCAGGCGGCGCTGTTGCTTGAACGGTCCAGATAGCAAAGTTGTAGGTGTCGCCGATGGTTGCTTTGGCGTCGTAGCCGTCCCAGTGGTGCTGAATGGTGATTTTACGGTTTGTTTTGGTGTTTTCCTAAAGCTATGTTAGTTTTTATGATGGTGGGGGAGGCGTGAGGGATGAAAGTACCTGAGTGATCTTGACTTCGCGGTAGAAACCTTTTGCTTTGGTGTATTGAGCTGCGTCTTTATACTTGTGCTGGGGCAGATCGATGGGTGCACTGTCGCGGCTGACACCGTCGTCGAGATACATCGAGTATGACTGCAAGAACACTTAGCGCAAAATATTTGATCGCCGGGGTAGTACTTACAGTCGTCTTGCCACCTGGGTAGACGTGAATGGTCGGCGAGTTCAGATCACCCTCCTTGACCCATTGACGAACATCAAGCTGAGGAATGATAGCACCTTCATAACTGTCAGCTTTCTCAATACCACCGAGTAATTTAGACTCACCCCCTCGGATATACACAGGAGTAACATAAGCAACCTGCTCCGGATCCGCAACAGCATCAGGAATATGACAATCATAGTCAACAATCTTGCCACCAGGAGCTGATTTCTGCAACACAGCAGCGTGCTTGAGAATCGGATCCGGTCCAAAGCCTTGGTTGTTGACTCGAAGGTTGGAAGGATACCAGTTATCAGAATTGGGAAGATAGACATCGCGACGTCCTGCCTTTTGCTCAACCTGAGGACAGACTAGGATGTTATGGCCGAGAAGGTACTGATTGTCGATGAATCCTTGGTTGGCGTTGAACAGGCTTGTGTCGAAGGGGTCAGTAACGAGCTAAATTTGTTAGCAAGTCAGTGATGTTCTGAGGGGATTGGGGACAAACCATGGCACGAGCTACTGGCAGACCGTTGATCAGGTTGGCAAACATGTAGTCGTACAGGACCTGAAGGAGGGAATATCGAAGCTGAACGTAGTACCTGCAAACAGGCACGACTGAGCGATACAACGCAGCCTGGTCAGGCGGAAGAGGACCAGGGAAGTTGTTCAGGATATCGCTGTAAGCCCAGGGTTCCTGTATTTTCGTCAGTGTGTCGCCTGTGTATCCCAGACCATACTTACCTGGAAAGCTTTACAACCTCCCGAACTCGCCTCAGGATGCTGCAAATAATGATTCCTATACCATGGCAGCAAAAACGCCCCCGAATACCATCTTATCAACAACTCAGGATCGCACCACCTCGGATTCGGCAACGTATTAGCTGGATCCGCTGTAAAACCACCCATGTCTACACCAGCAATACTCAACCCGCTATATCCCAACGCAAGAACCTGCGCAACCGAGATTCTAAAAAAGTCCCACGAACTACCATTATCACCGGTCCAGAGACCAGCGTACCTGTGCATACCTGTTTGACTACCGCGGCCGATGATGAAGTTGCGTTTGTTCTCGCGCCCTTTGAGATTGTTGAGGCCGTGGTAGGTTGCTTTGTGGAGGTTGTATGAGTACAGACTCCAGAGTTCGATGGCGGTTTTGGTTTTCGGGGGGTCGGTGTAGCTATCGTCTGTCATGAGGAGGCGAGAGGGGAAACTAATATTGTTAGAAGTGTTTGGGGTGAAGGAGGGAGGAGGAAAGTACCCGAGGGAGTCACCGTAGCATTTTGCTGCGGCGGGAGTTGTCATATCTTTTGAGAGTGTTAATAGACCTGACAGCTGATGCTTGCATCGCGCGCCTTACCTTGCCAGACGAATTCGAGACCGTTGTCAAAGAGATACTGATACTGCTCACCCCACTTCTTCCTCGCAGCTCTTCTGTTGAGATCAGGATAGAATCCGGGCTATCAATGTTAGTTCAACTCTACTCTTGGCGCTTACTTCTTTTGTAACTCACAGTTCCGAGGTTAGTACCATAGCTAACACCGCCATGGAATGGATATCCACTGTTATAATTCTCAGAAAAGTTGTAGTCATCCCTGTAGTCCGGAGCGCCGATATAGTCTGCAAATCTCTCACGCTGATTGACGTTATTTGGGTCCAAGTTCTGAAGACCGCCATCGTAACGCCAGCAAAGAGGTTGGTTGTTGGGCAGGCCCTTGAGGTATCGATTGTCGGCCACCAAGAGACTGTCATAATTAGTAATGATCTTGAAGATGAAGGCGCTGGTGTTTTACTTGGTCTCTGGGTTCTTCTTATCATTGACATCCCAGAAGCTGTCCAGTGCTTTGTAGGGACCTTCATCTGAGGGCCGAATGGTGAGAATGGGTGTGATGTTAGTGCAGCTCTTCACGCCCTTTGCCTTCAGGCCGTTCAGGAATGATCCGACATTGGGGAAATTCTTGTTGCTGTTGGTGAAGGTACGGTACTTATCCTGTTATTGTTAGTCTAGGTCAAGAAAAGCTTGCAGGTGGACGTGCCTGAAAGTCGACATCCAGGTGCATACCATCCAGAGGGATTTCTGAATCTCGGTACCGTTGTACAACATTGTTGACAGTCCCTTCGTTGGAGTAACCATAGCCTATATGGGTCAGTCAACTAATTCTGTGTACACATGCTTCACTTTGTGCAACTTACATGCTTGATGATGTCCCAAAATGAAACGGGGCTTGAGCTTAGGTCGGCCGACAATGGAGGTATATTGCCTGAACCCGGTCAGCTACCAACATCAAGACATACACTTTACTTACCAAATCATCCGTGGAACGTCGTCGGCCGTGAGGATCCATGCATCAAAGGTGTTGAAACGAGTCGCTACACTGATGGTATGCGAATCATTCTTGCCAAGATCGATGGCAACTTGAGAGTAGTTATCCACCATGACGCCAGTAACATTCTTTCGATCCGGATTTCCGTTCATCTCCAGAAAGAAAGGTGTGGAGTGGTACCTGTTTCCTCTGTTAGACGGTGTCTGACATAGGATGAACAATACTCACAGCGGCTCTCGAGTATCCAGAGCTCCAAGTCCATAGACTTTTGAATAGTTGAAGTTATCATAACCTAACTTGTCAGCAGCCATCATCGCATCATGGCATTACACTTACAGAAGAAGTTGAGATATGTAGGCTTCTTTATAACAGTCCGTCCACCCTGCTCTCCAAAGCCAAGATACGCTGCTGGTCCAGGCTTCTTGATGTTGAGAACGACATTGTTCACAGCGTCAATGACAGGATCACCTTGATAAGAGAACGTCTGGTCTGTAGTCTGCCAGATAATCTGCTCGTACTCAGATACAGCGTCGATACCAACAGTCTTCAAGAACGCTGGGTCTGCATCAAGTGCCTTGAGTTTTCTCGTCGCCTAAACATGTGAGCTTTGCAGCACAAGAGAGGGGAGGGTACTTACGACTATGCGGAATGGGGAGGCGAAGAAGTGAAGAGCTGTGTTCGGAACACCAGTGGATGTTTTATCTTGATACTCAACAGTCTAGAAGGAGTTAGATGGTAGCACGATGGGGTTCTGGTAGACTTACGGTGAGAACCCAGTGATCGGGAGCCTTCTGCTCAAAAGACGTCTTCCAAAACCATCCCTCCTGAGCAGGATGCGAGTTCCAAGCCTCAGAGTCTCTATACTCCTGCTGAAGACCATCTACCAAACTCGAAAACGTATCTCTAACAATAGTACGCCTATTGTCATCAGTACCAAAGCCTCACAGACCACAAATCAGAAACAACAAACTACAGAGTAATAACTTACGAGTTGAAATCATCATAACCCGAGACAGCAGTGTACTTTGGATTATATCTCACTCTCCAAATCTGCGGCGATGCAAACTGGACGAGACAGTGAGTGTTTGGCTCACCCTTCAGAGTGATGTGTGCAGCATAGCGAAGAGGATCGCTGGGGGATGTTGAAGTGGATGATTCAACGGTGAGGATTTCAGAGGGTTTGGTGAAGTTTGGAACGGTGGGGAAGAATATGTCTGCGGGGATGAAGTTGAGAGGATCGGTTGGAGTAGCCATGATGGCAATGCTTGATGATAGTGATTCGCAGTTAGGATGAGGGATTGGGTCTTTAATACTTCATGTTTATTCTCTAGAACGGGGCGTATGCCGATACCAGATGGGACTGAGTTAATAAACCTAACTACGGTATTGTCATACCCCAAATCCACACCGTCTAACATCTTAGGCCACCAATACAACCTCATCCAGCCACGCAGCTTACCCGCATCTCCCCGGAGAAGACCGGTCAGCAATCTGCATACAACATTGCCTTCGCCGTCTACACGCAGTCGTATCAAACCTACCCAAACTTTCAATAAATTATCCCTCACCACTGCATGACGCCCAGTGAGGATACTTCACCGTCCAATCAGACCGTACGCCAACGGTTCGTGCCAGAACCATTCGGGCAGCGTTTCATCCGCTTTAGGTCAATAGTTCTAAGACTATCGATGCAAACTCGTAGCGTGGGACTCAGACATGCCTAATCAATCCAGACTCAACTAAATTAGATCAACATCATATTAAAGAACAAGCTGAGGTACCATCTTATCATCAAGATAACGCCATATCATCTTATCACCCATCAACACCAAGTTCGGTGTTTCCCCGCTCCCAGCTGCATGTATGGCTTACCATCTGCATCGCATTATTGAAATCCTGCATTTCAGCACTGATCAAGATGTGAGCATTCCTTGATTGGGTTTCTGGGCTGGCACTACATATGCCGTTAGCAATTCAAGTCTAGACCGAATTAAATAATACGACGTTGAGGGTGGTATTGACGAATGAGTTGGTGCTGATAACGTGGTGTTCACGATGACTTCGTTCGTAATCTTTGGCTTGTAGGGACGCCACCATGCGGGTTTTTACATTTTGGTTCATAGCTTTTCAGCCGCTGCAAGACTGCTTATCATCAACTGCTAGCGTAGCATGGGTTGCTGTAAGATGATACTGTGTTAGGTCTTTATATCAATATCCCGTCTCCATCGGGGTCCGTGTAACCCTCCATTTCTGCCATTTCTACCCTCTTCCCCCTCATCAACCCTAGAATCCAAACATCCTATCAAGTTTGCTACAAGATGGGTTTCTGGAAGAGACTGACAGAGTTTCTCTTCATCCATCGTTTCACAGACCAAACCAAGTTCTCACATTCTTACTCCCCTGTTCAAGACCTTTCACTTGTTGATGCTTTTGATGCAAAGTCTATTGATGGAGCTTGCAACTCACCAAAGAATAGACAGTGCTGGTCAACTGACTTTGACATCCATACTGATTATGAAGAGATCATTCCTGAAGGCGTAGTTCGAAAGGTAAGTCATTCATCTGTTGCTTTGTGAGGTCGACACTGAAGGAATGTAGTTTCTTTTATATGTTACTAATGAAAGGATTGCACCTGATGGATACTGGGTTGATCGGATGCTGTTCAATGGAACTTATCCTGGACCGACTCTTGAGGGGAACTGGGGAGATACATTCGGTAAGTCCTATTGCTTTGGTCCCTCTTTGCATCCGTACATGGCCTGACTGTCCCAAGAAATCACCGTTGTGAACCAATTGACAAACTTCAATGGCACTTCTATTCACTGGCATGGCATACGTCAACTAAACACCAACTGGATGGACGGCGTATCAGGCGTGACTGAATGCCCAATCCCAGTAAGCCTCGAGCCACCTCCATCATGGACCTTCAGAGTGCTAACAAGTGCAGCCCGGTGAACAGTTTACTTATCGTTGGAGAGCTACGCAATATGGAACATCGTGGTATCACAGTGAGTCATACCTCCTCAAAGTTTTGACAATTTCTAATAATCTTAGGCCACTTTAGTCTACAATGTTAGCATCTAGACTCTGCTATTACCATTATTTACTAACTTTATACTAGATGCCGACGGCCTCGCAGGCGCACTGAAGATTAATGGGCCGACTAGCATGAACTATGATGTTGATCTTGGGCCAGTTCTCATCACTGATAACTTTCACAAAACCGCCTTCTCTCAAGTTCAGCTCGAATATCTAGGTACTATTACCTCTTCTTCCCAACAGTATTTCACTCGTGCTAACAGACAACAGGCCGCCCTCCAGCTCCAGACAGCATGCTGATGAACGGCAACGGCACATACTACTGCTGTCCCTCGCTAGACAAGAACTGCAAGGGTGATTCCAAACTCACATCATTCCACTTCGAAAAAGACAAGACATACAAAATGAGCCTCGTCAACACTGCTGCTTCAACACATACAACGTTTTGGATCGACGGTCATAAGTTCTGGGTCGTGGCGACTGACTTTGTCCCCATTGAACCCTACGAAACAGACATGATCAACATCGCTATTGGTCAACGCTACGATATCATCGTAAACGCAACAGCCGTCAAGGGGCACAGTAGCAGAAACGTGAACTTCTGGATCCACGCACGCGATTGTCAAAATGGCGGTGCGAGATCTAATCTTGGTATCATCCGCTATGACGCTAGCTCAACATCTATCCCTTGGACACCTCCCCCCAGACAGGATAACATCTGCTACGGCTGTCAGGACGAGCCCAGCAAGAAACTCAAACCCATTGTTAAGCGTAACATCACACAACACAATGAGGATTACATTAAAAACTCATTCAAAGTACATCTCGTCGGATATCCCAACGAATTCAAGAAAGACTCCATGATGCATAAATGGGTTCTCGCCAACTCCTCCTTCTACCTTGACTGGGCAGAACCAAGTCTAAGTCTCGTCAAGATCGCTTCGGAAAAAGGATGGAATAACCCTCAGTTTCCTGTTGGGTATGAGCCTGTCACCTTGGATTATAAGAATGGAACGTGGGCTGCTTTTCTCATAGAGGGCAAGTTTACGGAATCGATTCATAATTCTACAACAAAGGGCCATCGAAAGGTTTATAAGACGCAGGCACCTGTTGCGCATCCGATTCATGTTCATGGACATGACTTTGTTCTTCTCGATTCTGGGACTGAAGAGTTTAATCCGAATAACTTTACTCTTCAGCTGGACAACCCTCCTCGTCGGGACGTTGTACTCTTACCGGTCGATGGCTACATTATTATCGCCTTCCAAAGTAAGTAATCCCTTTATTTTAGTACTGTTGCGGAATAGGGACTAACATTTTCTAGTCAACAACCCTGGTGTTTGGCTAATGCACTGTCATGTAAGTTTCGCCTCACTCCCCACTCTCGATCCTCGGAATTAATTCTCTCTCTTCAGATCGCCTTTCACGCATCGGGAGGTCTGGCGCTTCAGTTCGTTGAGTCTCCTGAAGTCATTGGACCTATGTTTAAAAAGTCTGGCATCTTGCCTACATATTCCGAGACGTGTGCGAACTGGGCTGCGTATTATACCATGTTCAACAAGCACAACAACGCGACTCAGGATGACTCTGGTATCTAGACTACCGGGTACAAGACGGAATAGTAGCATGTCCGGGGTTCGATAGGCTAGCAAAAGTGACCCATGACTTTTGAAGAATGTCCATAGGTTTTAGGGTATCATTTTAGGCGGGGGGACCTTAGGGTTGAATGAAGTGCTTGAACTCTACAAAAAAAGGAGCACCTATTCCGAAGAATTGAAGTAATAAATCGTTTTAAATAGCGCTTGTCTCGGCTTGAACAGTTATGACGACATCTTTGTCAGCCCCTAAAAATGTATGTCATTCCCGCGTTAAGTTAGGTCGGGTCACGAGCCCCTCCCTCTCTTCTCCATCTCATCAATTCAGTACAGTTTCAATTCAATTCCTCTAACAATTTAATTTTCGACGATCCCTTCCCTAAAAGTTCCCACTCCCATGCCTCGCCAATTTCAGTTCCTAGATAATCATCACTAAATGCATTTCTTCCCCAAAGCAGACGCCGCGCTACTCTCCTCAACAATCGATAAAGACTCTCTCCCTCCGCGTCCGAAAGCAATCGGCCCCATCTTCGATGCCAACAACTTCAAGATCCCGGTAGAGCCTTGGACTTCCGACGTCCACTCGTCCTTCTACCCTCCGAAGCCAGATCCTTTCGGTCCCTCGTCGATACCGCCCGAAGCGCAATGTGCTTCTTCGAAATATGTGCGATCGCGATTGGCAAAGAATGAACGGCTGAGGCTGTCGATGCTATGGTATTATGCGAGGGATTTAGACAATGAGCCTGAACTTCTTGCGGGTCTGCAGGAGAAGGCATGTCTTGCTCAGGAGTCATCGGGCTGGGAGTATGCTGTTGTCGGTGTGCTGGATGTCAATGTTTACATTCGTCTGGCCACGGTAGGCCTTCAACTTGCTATTCTTCCCCGTGGTGAAACCCTCTGCGCACATACCGTTACTCAACCACCTGGAGTATAGTCACCGCTGCCTCTCCGACGCCCTTCGCTAAGCCTCGATAGAATGTCTTCCTCCTACCGAACATGCTCCAAGACTGGAGATTTCGCGAATCGCCATACGTTGAACACGGTGGACTTGTCGCCTATGCTGGTGTCCCGCTCCGAATGCAACACGAGTCGGGCGAATGTGTCGGACTCGGTTCGCTATGCGTGGCTTCTGCGACGGGTCGAGATCCGTTATCTAAGACACAGCAGCTTGCACTTGCTAGACTAGCCGACTGGATCGTCCACGATATAATACAATGTGCACGAGCGCGACGCCAACGAGAACGTCACCGATTTGTTGAGCTCATCGCAGCAGTTCAGCATGAACCCGAGGGCGACGATGTCCAAGAGCCTATCCTCCGAATCCTTCGACAAGCATTCCCCGACGAGTCAATAAGTTTGCAGTCTACAGGCACCGATCAATCGACGGTCCCGTATCCCGCGACGACATCAGATTTGAAGCATGGATTGTGGGAGGATGACGAATATATCGAAGACTTTATCGCGAACTCGAATTCCAACGAACCGCCGAAAGATCGAGTAGTACGCTTCATTTCAGCGCAATGCGAAACGAAACTCGGACCCTCTGTTCTCGTCGTCGCGACAAAAGATTTCAGAAGAATATTTGACGATGTCGATTCTTGGTTTGTGCACACCTGCGCTACCATGCTCACCCAGCGATGGCAGAAACGTCTCCTTACAGAAGTCATGCGAGCGAAAGAAAAGTTCCTTCGAGGTGTATCGCACCAGCTTCGAACCCCGATCCACGGTATCCTCGGCGCCGCAGAATTATTGACGGAAGATCTGAGGGCATTGACAGTGCCCGGAAGTTCGACGTTGCGGCCTGGCGTGGAGGCGATAATGAAGCCGCTTGCTGAACTGGGAAAGTCGTCCATTTACCTCGATACAATATCTACGGCGGGCAGGGAACTCATGTCGACCGTCAACAATATGATCACCCTCAACCGCTGGGCTGATATCGCTGCTGCCGAACGACAATATGCCACGCATGGCATCGAGTCTCTTGAGACGTCGCTCGTCAAGGCATTGGCCGACTTCACCTTTAGGGACACACGCACACGAGCCCCGGTCTTCTTTCATCACAACCTTACCCCCGAGTCCGAAGGCCTTCGAATTGACATCAACCTCTTCCGAGACGGTATCCTTCCCCTGATCGTAAACGCTATACAAAACACGACCGAAGGAGTAGTGACTGTCACACAGTCCTATACGCAAGAAACGAAGACGCTCGTGGTGGATGTTGAGGATACAGGTTGTGGCATTTCTCCTGAAGACCAAGGTCGCATCTTTGATCTGTACGAGAAAGTTGGCGAGCACTCTACTGGCGCTGGACTTGGCTTGACCCTCGCGACCAAGTTTTCTGCACTGCTTTACGGTTCAATCGAGTTGGTGTCGTCAGAGGTTGATCGCGGTTCTCACTTCCGCGCTACATTCCGCGACATTCGTCCCTCGGGTTCGACGCCCTCTGAATCAGCAGCCTTGCAGCTCAAGCACCTGCCGTTGAGTTATCGCCATCTTCCGTCCGATTCACCCGATGCACACTTGTCCTCGAACCTAGCGAAATACCTCACCCAAAATGGCTTTTCCTTATCTAATGACCCGCAAGATTGTCTCAATATTATCGACTACATACGCGATTCGACCGAACGAGAGAAATATCACTCTATACTACCGAAGGAGCAAGTCGCTATTTGTTTAGTCCCCAACTCGGATGAACCAGACGTTCCCGAATCATGTACCAACATCGTCTTCGTCAATGGGCCTTTCTCGTCGTCTACGCTTGACTCTGCTCTCCAAAAAGCCGACCAACTACTCGCACAATTGCGCAAGTCAACAAGAACATCCCCACAACCATCTCCCGCTCCCCTCGAAGGTCCGAAATCCCTCCTGACACCCGCCGACCAAACAACCGAGAGCGATCAACAATCGACATCAGACGAAGGCTACGATTCCGCCAATGGCTCTTCGATTTCCCCCACAAGAACAAACGAAACCCAACAACTTCTTAGCGAGTCCCTCGCAAAAGCCGTATCCCAAATCGAAGCAGCAACAATCGACCTCCCCATCCACCCCCTCATACCCCCCACCACCTCAAAACCCATGACCCTCATCGTCGACGACAACGCAGTCAACCTGCGCATCCTTGAAATGTACTGCAAGAAACGCGGTCTTCCCTACCTAAGCGCCATAGACGGACACCAAGCCGTAGAGCTCTTTAAGAAACAACAAACCTGCGCCGCCGGTGGTATAGACCTCATCCTCATGGACTTACAAATGCCAGTCTGCGATGGTATTAGCGCTACACGACAGATCAGAGCGCTGGAGAAGATGAGGGATAGTAAGGTGGTGGTGTTTATTGTCACGGGGCAGGATAGTCAGATGGATAGGGAGGCGGCGGGTAAGGCGGGTGCGGATAATTATCTTGTTAAGCCGGTGGGGATAAGGATGCTGGATAGTAATCTTAAGAGGTATTTTCCGGATTTGGTGACGAGTTAGTAAGAGGAGGAAGGGGACTGAACTTGTGAAGGGGGAGTTAGGTTAGAACAGTACACGAATACCCATGTTTTGTTTTAAGATGTCCAGTGTCTATGTGATGTGTTTGCATTGCTGTAAGGCGATCATGTCAGGGTCATGCTAAACATGTCCTCAGTCGATGGACAATTCATTCCGAAGACAACTTGAAGAACTCTATGCATTGACATTACTCACGACATGTCGGTGTAAAAGAGGCCGCGTGGTTGTTCCTCCACCTATCGCAGCGCATTCGAGCTCGCGAAAGAATAAACTTTCGGTCTTACCGATCTCGCGTTCGGGCGGCGTTATTGTATGTATTAGTCGGTCTCTACGGAGTATTATTATCCTCGGTGTTATGCTCCGTCTTCTGGTACGAGCATAGCACGAGATTTGAAGCTTGCGGGTCGGCTCGTTCAGCTCAGACAGATGTGGAGCTTGTTCATGGATTGTTCGGCATTGGTGCGTCTGCGGTAGACGAAGGGTTTACAAGCGGCCCGGAAGATGCGGAAGAATGGTCTGATTGTCATCCTTGTCTGTACGGACGTCCGGGTAGGTAATAAGACGCCGGTGCTGTTGTAGATCAACGCCGGTAGTTACGTGTGCCAATGATGAGTTATCAATATCATATCCTCTCACTCTTTAGTGCAATCTACTGAAGTAAACTGGAACTCGATTTAGGCTCTGCGGTGGCTTTCAAACGATGTCTTTCGCGTCTCTAGTCGGATGACACCCGCTTTGAAGTTGACCATCATCCCACAATGGCAAAACCTTCAACACCATCCCTCAAGAACCGAGTACGAAATATTCCAGTGAAGACGAAACCGAAGACCAAAAGCAACCATCATCGATCCAATTCTCTCGCATTCGACGTTACATCCCCGGATGTAAATCTCCTAAGCGTAACACTCTACTCTAACCAAGCCTCTCCAGACAGCCAATCTTGTTTTCCAATCCCTTGGCACACATTATCAGCGCTCACGCCAAGCAAAAACAGCATCATCACCCGCTCCATCCGCCCCCAGCTCTTCAATACCAAGACCGTTCTGACGCACTCGTCTGTCACTAATCTTTTGCCACTGACGTACGCCATAACCACTACACGCTAGAATAAAATACAGTGAATGCCCCTGAGTGATTAATGGTGCTTTCTGTCTCCTCTGTAGTGTTTTTGTAAATAAGCTTAATTTTAAGCTTATGCACGCCAGTTTTCTCACAATGGCGACAACCTCGAATAATGTGTCGGGTACAGAAAATATAACGCTTTCTTCTGCTCCGAGCACACCGTCCATGCCGAGCAAAAATGAACAGCCCGATACTATCGCCCGTGGTCCTCCACCGCTACCGTATAACCTCCACGAACACAAACTCATGATTTTCCTATTCTGGTTCCTCATCTTGACAGAATGCACACTCATTCCCATAATATTCTACTTCACAATCTCAAACCTAACCGATTTACGTCCGGGCGCCATGTTTGCGATCATAACGGCGATGTTTGGGTTTATATCGGGTGGAGAATATGGTCTTCGCGGTTTACGACTTGCGTTGAAACGCGATACTTATCGTCCTCTTAACGGTGCAGGACGATGGAGTTTTGATACGGTGCATCTTGTACTTGGTCCACCTTATTTTGTCATGACGGCGCTCATGATTGGGTTCAGCATACCTGATCCACCGATGATGAGGGGTTTGAGTATTATCATGCCCGTTGGTATACTAATGGTAACATCATACATGATCTGGACTGGCATAGCGTATCATTTCGGCTGGAGACTTGGCTGGCACCGTCTAAGCTCCCACGTCATTGGCGACAAATATCCCCCGCTTACATTCGCAATCATGGAAGATATCACAGCTTGTGATGGAGGTGGAGGAAAGGAGTATAGAGAAGCTGCTATGGCGCGATATAGCGCGTCGCCAAGGTTTAGAAGGATGCTTGTTGAGATGCTTTGGGCCTGGGCTATTACTGGGTCTATTGTGAGCATTGTTCTGATTGTGTTGGCATGGATCTTACCTGTTGAGGTTGGATATACGCTAGGATGGGCAGTTCCATCTGTTTGGGGAGCTATTGGGGCGTGGGTGACTATTAAATGGGGGCAGAGGTCGATACGGATAGAAAAGGAGAATTGGTTGAAGGATCATATGCCGAATGCATAGATTGCTTAGATTAGATCTAAACTAGAAGCCTGTCACAGAAATAGATTTTTTTATCCTGTACTATCCAACTGAGCCTGATTATTTGGTATTTGACTTTTGGTAACGAAACGTATGTCATAAGGTTTACGTTGTGACATTGTAAAAGACAAGATATAAATTACATAATATACTGATAATTTAAGGTTTAAAGCCTAGAAAAAGCTTGATATATATACTTACTAACTTCGCTATATAAACCTAATGTTTTATTTTCATCTTAACGTTCTAAAGCTATAGAAATAGTTGAGTTACTAGTAGCAGACTCAAGATATTGTGGACGTATAGGGTGAGCTTCAGTGACTTTATCCCTCTTATCTTATCAATATGTTTCTCTGACATCTCGCTTCCATTTCCCTTTCTGTCGCCCTATCTTATCCCTTCTTGGAAACTGATATTACTTGGCGTTTCAAGGGGACTTCCATCACGCTACAATAAACCCACTTTGTTCTCGCCTTGACATTTAACATCAAACATGGCAGAAGCCGAGTTCCGTGGGAAAACATTCAGCCTTATCTAGAGTCATCTTGCTCAATCCCCCTCGCCCTCACCGCCAAAACTTCAAAATCTCAACACCTGAAATTCATGATATCTTCACTTACACGGCTGTATGCACTCCGCATTCATCCCCCGCATTCTCTTATTGCTATTCCCTATTTTCTTTGCGACTCCCATAGTTTAATTCGTCCGCTTACACCAAATCTGGCTAAAATACAATACTGTTAAATACAAGTTGAGTCTGATAGGCGGAATAACACACCGCGTGTGAAACAATATACCAGTAGCTAATTCTACTGGCACGCCTGTAATATATGACAATCGATCACCCCGATACTCTTTTTCCCCTTTAGCCTAATGAGGCTTTGCCGGCTGGGGTTATCGCTCAGGGACAAATCTGGGGTGACTAGATTTGCCGACGGGCTTTACACCAAGATGGTGAATAGTGCAATTCTATAGGTGCGCCAATATCTTGCTGTATTTTTCCTGGGTAGCTGTGTTCCTGGGGTGCATATTTGCTCGCCACATGGCAATGTAAACTAGACTGTGTATAGTAATGACTGCATCAGTCCATTTGGGAAAGGACATCATGTGGTGGTCAGGCCTGTTTCTCGTATCCCGCGGGAAGCCCCAAGAGATGACCGAGTGGAGGCTGAAACCAGGCCTGCCAAGATGAAACCCACTATGATTCAGCTTGGCGAAAGAATTTACTGTAGATGAAGCCGAGAAACATGCCGTGTCTACCGCTTCGTCACGTTTCTTGCACGCAATGCAGGCAGTTGGACCAACAAGAAAGTTTATACTCTCAAAATGGAAACGCAAAACATTCGTATATTCGTCACTGCTTCAGCTTCAGGCAACGCACGTACAAGCTGACTCGCACCACAACGGGCAAGGCAAGGTACCTTTCTCTTCTGGTTAAATTAGCGTAAGCTAAATGTACCCAACTAGATCGAGCTAACCCAAAAACAGAAACACTCGGATCCGTCTCCGTGGTTCCAAAAGGAACACATTCAATGGAAACGCCCTCGATCAAATCCTTGTTTGGGTCATTGTTCGGATGATCTAGAACAAGACTGGGTTATATGGTTGTATCCCAGTGGATACACGACATTTTCTCCTCCAATACAAGCTTCATTATTCCCCAGCAACGAATGATCCCCATACAAATTAAGGGCCATCTCGCCATGCATAGTCCATCTACTAATTCATATATAATATACTGACTTCTTCCCCGTTGATCAGTCTTTTTTTTGTATCATCACCATCTCATCTCAACTCTTCACATCTCCATCACCATGAAGTTCTTCAGCAACGACCTCAGCCTGTTCTCCACAGGTCTGCTGCTCCTCGCCTCCGTCGGCGATGTCTCAGCCCAGTGCTCTCTCCCCACCACCTACAGATGGACTTCAAGCGGTGCTCTCGCCCAACCCAAGTCCCCCTGGGTCTCCCTCAAGGACTTCACCGTCGCTCCCTACAACGGCGGCCAGCTCGTCTACGCCACCACCTACGGCAACGGCGCCTGGGGTTCCATGGCCTTCAGCCCCGTCTCCAACATCAACCAGCTCGGTTCCGCCACCCAGACCGGCATGAGCTCTCTGGCCGTCGCCCCTACTCTGTTCTTCTTCAAGCCCAAGAACATCTGGGTCCTGGCTCACCAGTGGGGTCCTCACAAGTTCTCCTACAGAACTTCCAGCAACCCTACCAACGCCAACGGCTGGTCTGCTCCTCAAGCCCTCTTCACCGGCGACATCGCCAACGCTGCCTACGGTCCCATCGACCAGACCGTCATTGGTGACAGCAAGAACATGTACTTGTTCTTCTGTGGCGACAACGGCCGCATCTACCGCGCCAGCATGCCCATTGGCAACTTCCCCGGCAGCTTCGGCTCCCAGTCCCAGATCATCATGCAGGATACCGAGGACAACCTCTTCGAGGCCGTGCAGGTCTACTCCCTCCAGGGACAGAACAAGTACCTCATGCTCGTCGAGGCCAAGGGCAAGCAGGGCCGCTTCTTCCGCTCCTTCACCGCCAACAGCCTCGATGGCCAGTGGACCGTCAACGCCGGTACCGAGAGCAACCCCTTCGCCGGCAAGGCCAACAGCGGTGCCACCTGGACCAACGACATCAGCCACGGCGAGCTGATCCGAACCAGCAACGACCAGACCTTCCCCGTCGACCCTTGCAACCTCCAGCTCCTCTACCAGGGCCGCAACCCCAACGTTGGTGGCGACTACAACTCTCTTCCTTACCGCCCTGGTCTGCTCACCCTTAAGAAGTAAGCGGGTCGAGAACAAGTGCTAGCACTGTTTTCTTCTTTCTTCCGGGGTTTGCACGGACGTGGATGCTGGAGACCCAGTTTTGCGTTGCAAATGGGATTATCATGGTGATTCATCCATGACACTCATTCATCTGTATATAGTTATCTGCTCGTATATTATTGAGTCACATTCATTTGAATGGAACACTGCACATATTGCTCATTAATCTGTCCCTATCTGATATACACGTGAAAAAAAGTCTAGTGACTCTCTATTGCTTGCTCTAGTGACGTCTATGTGGTTGAGGCTACTGGCCAATCATTGTAACCCTCGTCAGGTGTCTTGCCTAGCCCATAATAAACCCCAAAGCCTCTATCGTTCTTGGCGAGAGGTACTCCGTGAATGATACGAGGGACAAGATCCTTTTCAACCAGTCAGAATTAGAATATGTTGGTCTTGGACTACTCACCGGATTGTGGATGAAAGCTCTCGCAAACGTAATCATGTCAAGCTTTCCAGCTCCAACAAGTGCATCAGCCGCTTCAACAGTATAATCTTGATTGGCCATAAGCAAAGTCGGACTTCCGGGAAACTTGACGAGTTTCCCAAAGTCAAGAACAGGATCATAGCCACGAGGAAGAGGGTAGCCTTCGGGCCGAACGAGATGTCCAAAGAATTCTCCTGAACCGGCGGAGGCACCACGACGACCAAGGTTAATAATACCAACTTTTCTCTTAACAAGCTCGGTGATAAGATATGTATAAGTTTCTTTCACCTCATCAAAGTCAACAACAGAGTCGTTGAGATAATCTGTGGGGTTAATTTTGACGCAGATATACCCAGGCCCGTTGAAAACGTCAGTGATGGCATCGATGACTTCGAGGGTGAAGCGGCATCTGTTTTCGACAGACCCGCCATACTCGTCGGTACGATGATTTGCACGGCTATATAATCAGTACTCAAGAGATATGAAATAATTGGCATAACTAACCTGCTGAGAAATTGATGGGGCAGGTAGCCGCTATAATGCAAATGTTAGTAGTGGTACGAGACATGCCGATAGATAGATTACCCTTGGGCCAGGAGTTCAACTCCATCAAAGCCAGCTGATTTAGCTAGCTCACAGCTTCGTCTGTACGTCTCAATAACAGACAGAACATCTGCAATGGCCTCGACATTGTCCGTATGTCCCTAACTCTCAATCAGCCTTCATTCATCATACTCAGAACAAACTCACAGGCATCCCAGGCAAGTCTCGATATTTCCCTGCATTAGCCCTAATAGCAGAAGGCGCCAGAACCTTTCCGCCCATCTCTTTCATAATAGGCATCTGATCATGTTGACACCTCCCAGCATGCCACGCCTGATAGAAGATCTTTCCACCAACGTCATGTACTGCATCGGTGACTTTTCGCCACGCATCAGCGTGGTCCTGGGTGACCATGAAGGGAACGTGTTTCCACTCGCAGCCAGTCCAGTCGACGAAAGTGCCCTCGGTAACGATGAGACCGGTGCCGTACTTTGCTCTGTCGGCATAGTACTTGATTTGGGTTGGGCCAGGTTTGTTATCGTCAATGCAGCGGTTACGGGTCATTGAACCCATGACGATACGGTTTCTGAGAGGGAGTTTGCCTCCTATGGTGATTGGTTCGAGGAGGTTTGCCATAATGAAGATGAAAGCGATGATATGAGCTTTAAGCGAGGATTGAGGACATTGAAGTGAATAGGTTTGAACTGAGTATTGGATGAAATGAGAGAGAAATCGTCGACGTTAAATACTGAGTAGCATCTACTTCAGCTTCATTTACAAATGCCTAACAACATCAACTGTAATTGGTCCTTCATGGTGGATGTTAAGTATTCATGCTCCTAAACTTGGCCTTGAAATACTTTCTCCTTAGCAGAGCCAAGGCCCCCTGCTCAAGCGTCTCCGACTCTAGACCCCCTGACGAATCATAGCTTCGATACTCCGCAAGTGGGGCCGCAGCCTGTCCGGAGACTTTCGGGCAAACAAAGCTTCGATTGGTTCATTATTAACAATCGGTATCATCCGCTCAACCACCCAGTCTCAGCCATTTGTTTCCATGCGAAGACATTATTAATCCGATTCAACGATGAAAGCAACATCCTGTCTTCAATGTCGAGAGGCCAAGAGGCGGTGTGTAAGACCGAGCATTGATTCGCCGTGCAACAACTGTCAGCGCAAGAACCTGGCCTGCTCCTCGCACGTCAGCTCACAAACTACATCTGTACCCAAAGAAAACCACGAATCACTCCCAGAGTTAACAGCGGAGCTAACTATCGAGTTTGTTGAGTCTTATCTGACGCATCTTGACGGTCGACCTCACAGCATCTTTCACCAAGAAACACTTCGAAAGCAAGTTCGCAAAAAAGAAATTGGAGATGCTTTGCTCTATGCTATATGTGCTCTGGGATCCAAGTTCTCGCCCAAGTCTGAGCATCGCGCCTTGGAGAATTCGTTGACGAAAGAGGCAAAGAGGCTGGTGCAGGCAGATCTTGAGAATGTGTGTATTGAGAATGTGCAGACGTGTATCCTTTTAGCACTTCTTAGTGCTGGAAACTGCCAGACTTCTTCAGAGACACTGTTCCTCCGTAAGTCCATTTGCATTGTGAACATCGATGTAGAAGTGGTGAGTCTTACTGATGCGTTACAGGAATTGCGATTGGTATGGCTGAGGTTCTCCAGCTTAACTCTTCTTGTGCGGATGACACAAGTATCATGACTGAGACAGCCCTTAGAACTTGGTGGTCACTCTACATACTCGATCGTTGGTGCTCCTCTGGTCTTGGCATACCCCGGCACATGGATAACCCTCACTGCCCTGATTCGTCTCCTCTGCCTATTGACGAAACGTCCTTCAAACGCCTCAGACCTTCGTCCTTGCTCCAAAACTCCAGTCGAACTCCTGGTGTCTTTGCGCATATGGTGACCTTAATCCAGCACTTTGGTCACATTCAAGGCTTGAACCGCGCTTTGGCTAAGGGAGACATGAAACCCACGGATAAATGCGATGCCATCAAACGCATCGGCCACCAGCTCGAATCATGGAGGGCCAACCTGCCAGAGAACATGCAGATGACGATACAGAATATCTACAGCCACCAGCAGAACGATCTAGGAGGACATTTCATCGCTCTTCATCTAGTATTTCATCATCTCTCGGCACTAGTATACTTCAACTCTCTCGAGACCAAAGAGCCATCATACCTTGGGCAAGGAGATCACGTAGCGTTGTGCAAATTTCACGCTTCGTCTTTCAGCAGTTTGTTACACACCTCACGACAGATGAGTGGATGTCAGCAGAACTACCCGACCGTTGGACACATGACAACTGTAGCATCCTCTGTTCTTTTACACACGCTTTTGCTGGGCGAGCCAGAAGATATCCCAAAAGCTCGACAAGAACTGAACACGAACTTTGAAGCACTGATAGAACTTCGACAATACTGGCCAGCCACAGAAGCAATGGTGAGACAAAGTTCTGCCGTTCCATATATATGCCGCTGACATGTGCTAGATAAACAGATTGATGGCTTTTCAAAAGATCTGTCTGTTGTCAACGGAAAGTCACAAGTTGGATGGATGGATGGTAAGATTTCTGCTGGAACATTCTCTTGGGCTTCTGAAGAGGACATTGCCGATTATCCCACAAGCCTTAGATATTGAGTCAGACAGTTTCGCGATGAGGACAAGGGAACTTTCGCAAGAAGGTCGATACACAAACTTTGACCTATTCAACCAGCCGCGGAGTTTTTAATCCTCCAATATCATCAATTCAACAAAACAAGTATCTATCTACAACCAACGAAAGACTAAGGCACGAATAGCCCACAAATTATTCCCGTCGCACGCAGCGAATAAACCGCCATTCGTCAAAGCTGATATGTAGCAATACGTCATTTTCCCAAACAACTCGTTGACCCTCTTAAAACACCGGAGATTTTGAGGCATTGATCACCAACTAGCATGTCTTGGCTCAGCCCGTGCTGTCTTGGCGCTTTGATATAACGGGCTAAACAAGGAGAATGACATGGCGAAGGATTCCTTGGCCGAGCTGAACAGGTAAACCCCGGAAATCGTGATGAAGTCATGTAATTGGGGGCCAAAATGTGAAGGGTATTTATCTCGCAATTCGGGCGCGGAGATTTTCAGTTCAGTTTTATTACAATTCGACATTATTGTTAAAAATGGACAACATGTTGAGACTATTCGCTGTGATTTGGTTATACCTTTCAAGAATATGCCTCGCGCAAAATTCCTCGCTACCGAAAGACTGCTCTGTGGAAATTAAACCCGTGGACGAGGGCTTTCTGTTGTACAACTCGACGCGCACAGCGCCCTCCAGATTCATAGGACAATCTGCTCCATGGTACATAACCGCCACAGTAACCGACAGACGCGCGCCAAACCTCGTATTCGGAGACGTTGATACCAGTCAGGAGCTCAGTGTCTTTATAAGCGTTCCTCGAACACTTGTTGCAACTCAACGCGGAAGAGACAGCCGGGTCTGCCCGTACATGATGAAAGCTGTCAACAAGACCTCTGAGAATCCACCCGATATGGATACCGATGACGATCCATCGTTTGCGAATCACTCGTGCAAAGGGGTTATAAGCGATAAGTGTATCAAGGAATTTGAGAACTCAACTCTTGCTGTTGGAGGAGGCTCTTCCAAATGTCCGAGCTTGCAGTCCTTTGACCTCAGCGAGGAATGCAAGGAGCACCTTTTTATCGGACAAAGTATTTTCTGAACCAGTCTCGGACCTCTGACTATATCGCTAACTATTTTCTTTTCCTCAGCCGTGCCGCGCAATTTCTCCTCGGCGCGTTGTTCAGTCGATGAAATGCCATATCTCGATCTTCCGGAGAATTACACAACTTTTGGCAGTGGATTGTGGGTAGGGCTAGACGGTGATAAGGATCGCGGGGATTTCGATCTTTATGATTTGAGGGTTCAGCAGACTATTCCATTGTTGTTTTCTGTGTCAACGGGTGCTGGTATGAGTAGGATGATATGCATAGCCCCTGATCAGGTTGTTAGTGGGAGTCGAAAACCCGAGTTGAAGCTAGAAGGAGCTGATGAAGAGGACGAGAACATGGCATCGCGAGTTGGAGGTTTGGGGGCTGCTGTTTTCCTTAGTGTTGGCGCGATGATCTTCAGTCTCCTGTAGTACCAATCAGTCTAGCGAATAAGCATATCAAACCTTGACGGACAATTATTGTTCCTCTACTAAAAACCAGGATCTTTTGCAGCCGTAATATCCGGGTAGCCTTGTCTATCACATGGCTGGTTCTCAACCCCTCATCACGATAACCAGCTTGTGATAGGCTTTGCTAGTTGATTATCCCAGCATAGAGTAAAACACCACTAGAGCTGATAGTACACTATCGACAGCCAGATTCATCTTCTCCTCACCTTGTCCACTTTTGGAAGGAGAGCACGCGAGCGATAGATACTATAATGATAGACAAGGGAACTTTTGAAGGCTTGGCAATGCGATAACGGACACGGCCGCTCTCCGTTGGATTTGTTTAGATAAAAGATCGTCGAGAATCGCTTAATTGATTGTTCTGCGGCACTTTCTTCTCTTGTTTTGATACACAGGCCATCAAGATACCCTGTAGCTTTGTGAAAATGCGTCTGTCTTCTTTCATCGCTGGGGCAGCTCTGCTCTCTGCTTCGGGTGCCAATGCATTGAATATTCTGTTGAACAATGACGATGGATTCGGTTCTGGGAACTTGCGTGAGATGTATCGCATTTTCAAGGAGAAGGGTCATAATGGTAAGCCAGCCGCAACATATCGAGAAACATGGCTGACATTTGTAGTCTGGCTCGTTGCTCCCGCTACCAAGCAGAGCGGCAAAGGCGGTACCTCTGACTTCACCACCGAAGGGAACTTGACTGCACCATCGCAGTATGACTTGATTCCCAAGGGTGCACCTTCAGTACGTTCTCTGAATGATTGCTTTTGGGGATCCTCCTCTGACGTGACATAGGTTGGACATGATCCAAAGGATAGCCAGATCTGGTACTACAACGGCACACCCGCTGCATGCACCTTTGTCGCTCTAGACTACGTCCTCCCCAAATTCGCCAACTTTAGTGTTCCAGATCTTGTCGTTACTGGACCTAACTACGGGACCAACTTGGGTGGTTTTGTGTGGACTTTATCTGGTACTGCTGGAGCTGCGTGAGTATCCATCAACCGAATGGGAACATGTCCGAACTGACGATGCATAGATACGCCGCTACCAACCGTGGAATCCCCGCTATTGCCATCTCAGCAAGCAACCAAGAAGTCCCATACTTTGAGGTCAAAAACCGAACTAACCCTGCTACATGGGCTGCACAATCATCCGTCAAATTCGTCGAGAACTTCATCGCCACATCCCCCAAGAACGGCCCTCTTCTCCCCATCGGTTACGGCGTCAACGTCAACCTTCCCGTCTTGACAAAGAAGACCCTAAATCCGGATTTCGTACAGACAAGATTCACTGGAAACGCTCACGTTAATGAAGCTGTCCTCGACAAAGAGAAAGGAACGTTCACTTGGGCTAACATCAAGCCTTACGCCGCTGGCGTGAATGCTTGCATCAATGGTGATTGCTCTCTTCCTGGTGAGACATATGTTGTTGAGAATGGCAAGGCGTCGGTATCTTTCTACACGGTTGATTACTCGGCGCCTAGTACGGAGTATACGAAGTCTCTCATCCAGCGAGTTGCATCGTTTATTTCAAGCGATAAATAGTAATCCATAGTACAGAAGAGAGTCATAAGTTACCGTGCGCCGATTATTCCCAACGCCGTTAAAAAATAGCAAGTTCAAGGTTCCTAGAGCGTGCTGCGCTCTCAATGTCAAAAGTAGCTGTCCCATCTGCCCAAGCCTCATCAAGCATTTCAAACAAAGTGTTGATTAGATCAAAGGAATCTGTGTCAAGTAATGACGCCCTGACGTCGTCGAGTGTTGCTTTCCAGGTTGGATGTTGTTTGAGGAGCGGGACTTCTAGACCAGCGTTGACGACTGCATATGGAAGTCCATTGTGGACAAGTAGGTGTTGGTTGCGAGGTTCTTCGAAGGCTTTTTGCAGGGCATCTATCGATGAGATGAGACGACATAGAACGACTTCTGTATCTGGAGCTTTCCTCAACATGTCGTCGTCTCGGTCCTGAAGACCTATTGCTTTTCGCTCCATTCTCCGTCGACGACGGACTTCCAGGATGCCTGCCAATCGCCAGCATTCCCAGTAGTGGCACTGTAATGACTCACCTACCTGTCCCGGCCAGGCCCAGAAGCGATTCTCGGTGTACTCTGGATCGTTGTCGACGATGCTAGCAAAGATATCGATGAGAGAGCGGGGAATGCCTGATACGACTTCGATACCGGTCGCTCGACCTTCCTCGCGGTCATCTTGAAGACGACGGAAAAGTTTCCAGACGCCGATGGATGGATTTATTCGACCGATGACCATGGACGGAAGATCCATTACACCAAGGACTTCAAGAAGATGTTGGGTATGGAGATCATTGGAAATTTGTCCAACTGTGCTGAGTTTGGTTCTGAGATCGTAGACGTCGACTATGAGTTCGAGGTACATTGTCCATGGTTGGGTTTGCAGTAGCTGCAAGGTGTTAATTTCCGAGGCTCAACGCCGGGAATAAGCAGTGAAGGGAACACGTACACATAATGAACAGACTAGTAAGCCAGCGCATATTGTCGCGAGGTGCATTCGCTCATAACGAGCAGAAAGTTCTTGTCGGAATGTCTGCAGTGCCAAGTCGACATATTCCATCGACTTTACAGACATGCCCCGATTTCCATCATCCATATAACCCTGTATGGCACTGGCAATCATGACCAGCGCAGGGCTCTGATAAGCCATCTGCTCAAAGAACGGTTTGATCCATGAGCTCGCTTCCGTAGAGTACAGCCGATTGAGGCCATTGTTCATGACTAGCGAAACATTAGCACCAACTACAACTAACTACCTCGGTATCAAATGAGGAGTAAATGACAACATACATCTCTGAAAGATCGGGTCTTGAGCATCTGGTGAGGGCACGCCGACAGCCCGGGGTGAGAAGGCAGATGACGAGATTGAGCCAGACGCGGTACTTGACGTATCTTGATTAGGAGCAGAGGAAGTCTCGGACTCCATCGCTAGCAGATCCTGATGGCTCTCAGGCCCTTGGATCGCGACCAATGACGCGTCGGGCACAGAGGCTCCGGCAAATCTGCCTCTAGAAGCGACGCCATTGACCCAGCGGAGAGGAGTAGAGTAACCCTGGCACCTTATGCCCCTTTGGGAGCAAGCGTGGCACTCTGGGCGAGCCTGGTCGCATTTTCGCTTGCGGGCTTTACAATTCAGGCAGCCTCCGCGTGATCGGGCCATAGTGTATCTCGCTTTAGATCTCAGGGATTTGAATGGAGGTGGGTGTACGAAAGGAGGCGATATCAGACTTTGCGGGGCTGGGGATGGAAGTTTATAGACGAAAAGGGGTGAAAGAGGCGCCGCGCGTGTATTTCCCAAAAGCAGTTTAGATCAGCAACGGGACATCGTTATCGCCACAATTTTTTTTTCGTATGTGGGAAGATGAGAATGCGGGGAGATGGCCTTTGCTCATGATTCGCAGATAACCACATGGACAGGGATTGTAAGAGGAGATAGCGGGAGGGAAGCTAATCGCGTACACAGGCCCTGACCCCTATCCCCGTTCTGTACTCTTGTTGACGCACTGCCGACGTTGAGTTGAGGACGGCCGACGGCCATCGTATCAAGTTTGTCTCGTGCAGACAAGACTCATTGCACTGCATATTGGTGGCTGTACACTCCTTGATATCACAGACCGGCTGAGATTGAAGGATATATAGCCTGTGCCGTCTCTCCTCACATCATACGATTCATTCAGCATCAACCTCCACTTTCTTCCCCATCAATGCAATCTCCAAGCGAGCCAAGTCCCATCATGGCCTCCACTGATCGCGTCCCCATCCCGGGAGAGGCCCGCCTGATCTTGGGTAAAACACCATAACCTCTCTCATCACCGACAATTTCACTGATCAATTCATAGCAGAACCAGCTACTGACGCGTCGCACTTCGTTCTCGTACCAACGCCCTCCAACGATCCCAATGAGCCTCTCGTGAGCACTTTTCTCACTATCTGTAAAACTTTAATTAACGCGTTATAGAATTGGCCTACATGGCGAAAATTGTTCAACTTTGGACTGTCGATCGCTGTCACGGTCGCTGCTTTCACCAATGTCTCTATCCAAACTGTCTTTTGGCAGCAGATGACTGTTGACATGGGCGTTAGCATTCAGCAGTTGACCAATGCCCAATCCGCCCAGCTAGCTGGTCTAGCTATGGGTTGCTTGTTCTTCATTCCCCTTGCTATCAAGTATGGACGCCGCTCTGCGTATATCATCTCTACTGCTGTTCTTGCTGGTGTTTCTTGGTGGACTTCGAGAATGCAGAGTTATCCTGAGTTGATTGTCACCATGGTTATTACTGGTCTTGGTGGTGCTATCAATGAGACTGCTGTTCAGATGACTGTGAGTCTCCCATGTCTTCACCTTCGAGGTCATTTACTGATGGTTATAGATCTCTGACCTCTTCTTTATTCATCATCGTGGATCTGCTAATGCTGTCTACTTCACCGCCGTCATGGTCGGCTCCTTTCTCGCCCCCATGGCCGCTGGAACACAAGCTGCCAACCAAGGCTGGCGCTGGTCTTACTACACCCTATCCATCTGCCTTACCATTCTCTTTGTTGTCTTCGTCTTTGCATTCGAGGAGACAAAGTACATTCCTGTCTCAGTCGGCGAGGCTGATAACGATGACGCTTGCTCTGAGCAGAACCCTATCGAGAAGGACATTGACTCCAAGAACAAGGTCGAGAATGATCTTGTTACCATCGCTACTCACACTGAACCTACCATCCCCATGAACTCTTACCGTCAGTGCATGCGTCTGACCACCACGACAAGCGAATCTCTTCCCCGTTTGTTCATGATGCCTTTCCATGTCATCACTCTTCCCCACGTCATGTTCACGGCTCTGCAGTTTGCTTCTGGAGTCTGCTGGCTTGTTATCTTCATGCAGATCATCTCCATTGTCTTCTCAGCTCCTCCTTATAGCTTCACTACCGCTGGTATTGGATATATGGCTCTTGGTCCGTTTGTTGGCAACATCTTCGGAAGTATCTACGGAGGACCTCTAGCAGACTGGACTGTTGTTCGACTCGCACGACGCAATGGTGGTGTTTATGAGCCTGAGATGCGATTGTATCCTCTTGTTATCCCTACCATTTTCATGGCTGGTGGAATCATCATGTTTGGTGCGACAGCTGCTCGAGTAAGTCAACCTCGTTCATCTTATTAACTTTTGCTAACATTTTTCTAGGGCATGCACTGGATCTATCCCTCCCTTGGCGGAGCATTCTTTGCCTTTGGACTCGGTGCCAACGGTGATATCACCTTCACTCTCATCATCGATACTTATCGTGAGCTTGTCGCTGAAGCCTTCATCGGTATTGCTTTCTTGCGAAACGCTGTGTCCGTTGGTGTCACTTTTGCCATTGTTCCTTGGATGACATCCATGGGTCTTACCAACATGTTCATCATCAGTGGCTGCATTGCATTCGCTATTGGCTCTCTCTTTGTGCCCATGATCATCTACGGAAAGAGGATTCGCACTACTCTGGCACCTCGCTATTGGAAGTTGGTCGAGATGCGGTCACGTATTTGACAGGACTTTACGGCGGATTAATGACTTTAGGATGAAATTGTATGGAAGGCATGGGGATCTATCTGGTTATGGTATTCTTAGTCTAGGTATCATCAATTTACTCATACTCTCTTTCATCTCAAAACCCAAGTTTCTGTGAAGTTTCATTTGGAGTGAACGGACTTGAATTACAGTTTCCTTAGTCAAACAGCCACCGTCCAATTGGCTGTATCGTACTTCGCTAGGACATGTCACACCTTTAGAAACTCCGCGGTGTTTTAGACTCAGCCTCTCCCAGGGAGATCATTACGTCGTTGAGTCACATCACATCTGAAAGATAGTTATTTCCGGGCCATCCAGCCCCACATGGAGCCTTCAGCTCAAAGATACGATGTGGAACTATGTTATATCAACATCTATTTATCTACAAGTTTGCAGCTCTCTTTCCAGGAAAGTTGGTCAACCGATAACAGTCAATAACAGGTCTCCCCTCCGACATGATCATAACACCGATAGCAATAACGCTATTCAACCAACCGTAGGAACTATCACCAGGGGCCTCAAACTTAATATGCGTAAAATACTCCATCTCATCTTGCGTAACGGTATCCCGCTCTCCCACCTGCTCCTCCACTCCAGGTCCAGTACGATAGATGCCCTGTGCTTTAACAAGGATATGTACGTTATCATGAGTCCGCAGCGTGTACATGGCATTTAACCGAACAAGAGACTATACCCCTGTTAGCTAGCTAATCTATGATAAGCTTTTTTTTATATTCACCTTATTGGGGTTAATGACTTCGGCCCAGTCGGCACCACTCTTGTCAACGATGATTCCCTTTATCTGAGGACCGTTGACTTGGCCTCCTTGGATGGGGAGGACAATTCTGCTCTTTGAGGTGCCGTCGATGCCTGCAATCTCGGTAACCCCGCCTTTGTCCATCTCGGCAACGATGCGGTAGATGAACTCTAGATGCGGCATGCGCATTCTAGGAATATCGGTGTCGGAAGGAGTGAAGTCATTTCCGGGGGATGGTATGTGTGAAGACATTCCAGAGAAAATTGGCCGGGGAGGGGGGCAGGGAGTGTTAGATCTTAGATCTGATCGTGTTGAAACCTAGTATACTTGATTTGGAAGACCATGGCATCTTTTATCTTTACGAATCATTTTTTGTTTGATACGCTGATTGATACGGCGAGTGCTACGGAAATGATACCGATGATACTGCAAGATGACACTGCAGATCAGACCCTGTTTCTATGCCGCATCGATTTGCCGACACGTTGGCGGCTTCAACTGCCAAATTGGGGTATTACATGCGCCGCGGAGCTAAAACAATCCCCTCCAAATCTCGAGGCGACTGCTATCTCGGCTTGCAGTATGGGGTAGTCTTTCCGCATTGTGGGGGAGATTATAGGATCCAGAACTCCGGTATTCCGTCGCCTGCTCTCTTTCCTCATTAATAAACAATGCGGAGACCAGAATACCCCTCCAACAAATCCCAAGTCTCATCATCTTCACATCATTCACCATGCCTGCTACTACTACCAACTGGAAGACCATTGCTGCTCAGCACCGCGAGAAGCAGCGTGATGCTATACCGACAGAATGGGTCATCCCAGAGAAACAACTCCAGGGACTGAAGAATACTGGTGATGGTAATGGTAGTAAGCTTATTGAGTCAAAGGCCGTTCAGAGGTCCGGACTTCTTACGGAGAAGGAGATTGTTATTACGGAGCGGTATACTGCTGCTGAGTTGTTGAGCAAGATACATTCTCAAGAACTCACTTCAGAGGAAGTTACCGTGGCGTTTAGCAAGCGTGCCAGTCTTGCTCAACAATTGGTATGTTCGACTAAGACAACCGTTGGAACTAGTACTAACCGGGGTAGACATCTTGTTTGACTGAGATTATGTTCAAGGAGGGTATCCAGAGAGCCAAGGAGCTTGATGAGCAATTAAAGACAACTGGAAAGTTGGCTGGTCCACTCCATGGATTGCCCATTAGTCTGAAGGTATACATCATCAACTCCAAGATCAAAAACTCCACTGACAAACCAGGATTCATACCGCGTTAAAGGCCATCATGCCACCGTCGGATATGTCGAGTTTCTTCGTCAACCAATCCCTGACCACAACTCTGCCCTCGTTGACCTGTTGCTCGACGCTGGAGCTGTTTTATACTGCAAGACAAACCTGCCCCAGACAATGATGGTAAGCTACACCTTGTCCTACCATGACTGTATCCTCTAACATCTTGCAGACAGCAGACTCGGAGAACAACATCTTTGGAAGAACCCTCAACCCTCATAACACCAGCCTCACAGCAGGTGGTTCAACCGGCGGTGAAGGCGCTCTCGTCGCCTTTCGAGGTTCTCCCCTCGGCGTCGGCAGTGACATCGCCGGCTCCATCCGCATTCCCTCCCTATGCTGTGGTATCTACGGATTCAAACCCACCTCTGAACGCATTCCCTTCGGAGGACAGTCAGAATATCCCTTTCCAAAGGATCATCTCCCTGGCATTGCACCAGTCGGTGGACCCATGGCCAACTCCATTGAAGATCTTGAGCTATTTATGAAGATTACTCTTGCTCAACGACCTTGGAATTATGACCCCACTGTTGTTGATATTCCCTGGAGAGAGCTCGGTGAAGCCGATACTAAGCTTACAATTGGTGTCATGGCTGAAGATCCTGAGTATCCTCTCCATCCACCTGTTCGACGCGCTTTAGCAAAGGCTGCTTCTGCGCTTGAGAACGCAGGACATAAGCTCGTTTATCTCTCTCAAGATCCTAAGCGTAACGCTGGTCTTGGTGCAAGAATCGGATTCCAGTTATTCAGTATCATGGGTCCTGATCTTGATACCGTCTCGCGAGAGATCGGTGAGCCGCTTGTTAACTCTGTGGCTATCGCTGTTCATCCCTTTTCTCATGGAAACTTTCCTGTTCCTCCGGAGCTGGAGACACCTACAAAGTTGTCTCGTTTGAATGAGGTTCGCTTTGAGTATCTTAAGGCTTGGCAGGAGACATATCGTGATAACAAGCTTGATGTTATTCTTGCTCCTGGAGCTGCTACCACCGCTATTCCTCATGATACGTACGGTGTTCCTATTTACACCCTTATGTGGAACGTCTTGGATGTAAGTTGACATCATTGTATCCTGGAAATGAAGAAGTGCTAATTATATGACAGTTTCCTGCTGGTATTATTCCCTTCGGAAACTCGTCCAAGTTGGAAGACTCCGAGCATGTTAAGGCCAAGGCCCCATTCGACCCTGATTGTAAGTCCTCTTATCAAGTACTCTTCTACTGTAGCTAACCAATATAAGATATTCCCGAGGCCACAGACGGTGCACCTACCGCAATCCAAATCATTACACCACGATTTAGAGACGAGGAATGTCTTCGTGCAATGAACATAGTTGATAAGACCATTAGGAACTCCCGAGCAGAGAAGCTTTAGAAGATATCATTTCGTTAGAGCGAGCTATAGCCAAGAAAGCCTGATTTACCATGAGAAACCAAGACCAATAAAACTAGATAAAATATCATACCCATTATTATCCCTCAAGCTCATCGTAATCTCAACATCCTAGCAGCAGGTCTGCTCTCGATCCGCCCCGAACGTTCCCGCAACAAACTCAGTATCACAATCTTGAACTGCTGCGCCAAATCATCCCACTCAAACCCAGGGTTGAGTGCCTTGATAAACACCCTCATCGAAGACTCAGGAATCTTGGCTATCGTGCAGACATCCTCTGCTGAGAGCGCCTCTTCCATCGCAGATACAAACTTGGGCGCCAAAGAAGACTTGAACGCTGAAAAGCCGACATCCTCAACAGTTTCCTCCTTGGAAACTTCGACTACAGCCTTTGTCTCATCTTCAGAGCGTATTCCAGTGAGGACTTGCTCGAGGAACTGCTCATCAAGAGGTTCAACGTTATTCTTGGCCGCGTCGTTACCAACTTGCCATGGAATACGTTTCTTCTCAGCATCATCCATGATTCGCCCAACGATCTTTCTCGTGCGGTTCTTGACGGTTTGTTCAGCGTCTTCTGAAACATCTGCATCAATGAGTTCGCGGTAGTACTGAATGTTCTGCACCTTGAGCTGCTCAGGCTGGATCTGCCACTTAGCAGCAATCTCCTTATGCAAGTCAAGAACAGCCTGACAATTCTCCTTTGCGACATCCCAGTTCTTGTCTTGACATGCTAGAGCGACCGCGATCTTGAGATCCTTTAACGCAGCTGAGCGCTTGGTGTACACGTTACCGTAGACAAGATCATCCGCTGAACGTCTTGCGCCGCCCTCTGCAAGGTGATCGATGTATCGCATCATTCTAGTATATCCCTTGGTCTGCTTCTCAAGCTCACTAGGAACTTTCTCCCGAAGACGTCCCGCGATAGCTGGAATATCTAAACCATCTGTGGTGAGCATCGTCTCGAAGACGGTGATGATGGTACGGCAGTGCTCGAGCTGGATGTTTCGAAGCTTGCAGAACTGCACCATGTCATAAGCCCGACTCTGCTTGATCTCAGCGACGTTCTCGTTCTTGGTGATGACCCGCACGATAACCTTGTCAAGAAGCTTGAGAAGATTCTCGTTGAACTGCTTCAAAGGCCACCCGGTGTAAGGGTACAGCTCAACGACATTCTCATACCAAACCCAATCAGCATCCGTGACAGGAACGTCATACTGAGGATTCAGTCCAAAGAGCTGCCAAACCATACTCAAAGGCCTCACACCCGATCCAGCGATCGTCATAAGATTACCAAAAAGACCTCTCATCAATCTCGTAACCGTATCCTCCGCCTTATCCAACACCACAGGAGCAGTCGTCCTCATCGCAGCAAGCTTCGACATAGCCGCCATAAGCAAGGAACTCATCAAATGACCAATCTCAGGACTTCCCGCTTCAAAGTTATACTCCCGCGAAGCAACAGCCTGGCTGAGAGTATCCCTCATCATGATTCGTAGCGCGGCGATGTGTAGTTCGTTACACTTCTCCATCCACCGGATTGTGTATGGACTCTTGAGATTGACAAATTCATCCCAGCATACCCATGCTAGCATTGAGCCAATGCCGCGCTGTTGGCTGAGGTAGGGAAGCGCGAGGATGGGATGGTTAGGACCGGCTTGGCTGACGAGGGGGCCTGCGTGTTGGCTTTGGGATTGTTCCATGATGATACCAGCGTCGAAGCCGTCGAGATGAAGAATTCGATCGTCAAGTGCACAGCAAGGCCTAGTAATGTCAGTATAAGAAGTCTAAATCAAGTGTGTATCACAACGTACTTGGCATCAATGGTAGTGCCCTTCAGCTTCGCCAACATCTGCTTATAAGGCACCGTCTCAATATTCAACAACATAACCCCCATCTCCTCAGCATGCTTCTCCAACAATCCCGTCAAACTCTCAAAAGTCATTGACTTGGTCGCCTCAACATTATTCTGGATCTGCGCCTGTCTCATAAGTCTCTTCATATCATGCGTTTTCTTCGACGTCGTCTGAACAGAGATCATATTCGCCAGGCTAGTAATGACCGGCTCAAGAGCAGTCTGGACCTCCTTGTTGATCTTTCGCAAATCACCAAGCATCTTGCTCTTCTTGGTGAGAACAGCTTGATCATCGGTGCCGAAGTTATTGGAGATGAAGGCTATGTACTCGCTTCGAAGAGGGGCCATTTTCTTATCGATTTTGGAGGAGAGTGTGTCGACGAGGGTCTTGGAGAGTTGTTGAAGATCTTTCTGGCTGAGGAGGGCTTGGAGTTGGGGAACTGCGGCGGTGATGTCGTCGTGCATGGTAATGATCTCGGCGATGCTGAGACCCTCAAAGATTTGAGATAAATCCTGAGGACGAACAACCTGGGCTGAGTAGGGAAGAACAATGGTGTTGGTATCCGTGAGATTGACCAGTCGAGGAATCTTTGGAGCTAATAGCGACTCCACACTGTTCGACGTGATGATCTCAGTGATATCTGCTCCAAAGTTCAACTTGGCCGTATCCAAGATCTTGTGATTCGCCAAACCACGATAGAAGTAAAACTTCTCACCGATATTAGCCACGATCAAAGACTGAGGTCCCGCCAGCGCCGTTACAGCATTGATATTCGCCGAACTCAACACCGCCGAAACTTCCTCTTCAGTCTCATGCTTGTCCTTGGTCTTAATCTGCACGATGAACAAGGTATTCATCCGTAGACCGGAAGCCAAGTTTCGCGCGTTGTCAGTCATTCGCTCATCGACGACCACGACTATACTCTCGAGTTGTTCGTAGTAAGCGCAAAGAGCCTTTTCATCCTTGAAAGGAACGTTGGAAGGAGTGCTGCCCGTGGATAGAAGCATTGGACCTTGAAGTTGAGATCCGAAGATGCAGGGAAGAACAACAGCTGACTTGTCCTGGTCAATGTTGTTTGCGTCTGAAGAAATGAACTCGATACCAGTGCTGAAGCGAATGACTTGTGACTCAGAAGAAGCCAGGAAAGAAGGAAGATTGGAAGAGTTAGTGGTCAATATCGCACGTCTCTTGTCCGAAACCTGTACTTCATCTTCTACCGCTTCGTCCTTCTCGCTCTTCTTCTCCTCTGCAGCAACAGCAGGCTGAGGTTCAGAGATAGTGAAGTCAGCACTGTTGATAGCTTCGGAGAAGCAAGGGCTGACCAGCTTCTTGCCGTCGCACATCATGTTCCTATCCGTCGTCGCCTTAGGAAGAATAGAGCAGATGATGGAATCTTCATCACGCTTGATAACCAAAGGACAGCAGATGGTAGCATCTCCAATAGTCGCCTTATCCAAAGGAACCGGAATGATGTACAGAATCTACTACTTATTAGCTTCATCAACTCCATATTGAGTTCTAGCGACAAACCTTGTCAACGTGATCCGCAACCATCAGCGCCGGATGCGTTCCCAAGAACCTCGTGATCCGCGTCTTTGTATATCCCGAGATAAAAACACAGATAGGCTTCTGCGTCAAGCTATCCTGGCCTATCCTAACATAGTCCAATAGATCCTGGTTGTTCAGAAGATCGCCGCTGTGCTTGATTCCAGAAAATGTCTCTCGTTCTAACCAGCAACAGGTGTTGCAGTCTTGATCTGCGAAGCAGAAATCGTAGTACGTAGGGGTACGTTCTGATACCGCCAGGATGGTAATTTGTCCTGACACTATGGGGATCTTGAATGTCGCTGCTGGAGCTTGCATGATCTGAAAGTCATCGAATACACCTGTTTCAATGTTAGCGATCAGAGGCTTCTGCCAGGTTCTGCATTCTTACCCAAATGATTGCTAAAGCCCTTCATCCGTCTTAGTAGAATCTCTCCCATCTCTCCTAAGTCAACAGTATTATAAAAATACTCTTGACTATAATTAGAGATATCAATCTCTTCAATACCATTCTTCGTTCGACATAATAATATGCCCTCAGGGCTAAAAGGATGTGCAGAGCCAACAGGCAAGTTTTGTAGTAATTCAGCTATCCGACCCTTTGACATAGCCAAAGGGTCGAAGAACGTCTTGCGTACTTTCTCCATGATGAATATTGATGAAGATCCGAATATTAGTTGGGGCAGATAGGCAGCCTATATAAAGATGGGAATGTTACCGCGTGAGTCACACGGTATGTAGGGCTGAGTGTTGAAGCTGAGTTTGTTTGCTACACTCTATTTGGAAGGTACCGAATATGCCTTGACATGGGAAGTGACTCATGTTGGGGGCGCAGTCAGACTGTCGTGAGAAATGTCTGGGGTTAACCAACACGGCCTCGCAGCTCATAGGGCTGTTGGTTCTCCATTACCAGGGGTGTTTGAGAGAACTGTATTTAAGATGGAGCAGCTCATAAATTGTCACTCCAAGGTCATTATTTCCATATTAAACTTTATCATTCTCAATGCTAAATCTTGTAAGAATAACTAACAATTCGTAGAAGTCTGTTAGCCGCCGTAGAAGTGCATGAGAATTGTCTATTTTTAGCGTTTACCCCGTATCTCAGACAAGCGCTTGCAATACGCCGCGAAATGAAACCTTGCAGCGATCAGAATCTGGAGAAGGGCCGAGTCGAACATCAAGAGTCTCATGCAATAACGGTTCAGGCGCTATGAAGTGTCCTGGCCGTTCTCTTGGTCCCTGCGCCTCACATATTTTGGCTTGCGCCTCAATTTCATCAAGGTTCATTGCGCAGATAAGCTTTAGCTGCCTCTCGTCAGTTGGTTTTAATTGGTCCGATAAGGAATGCCTGATAAGCTGGGGCACTGACGTGCCATGGGTATGACTCGGAGAGAACATGTTCCCATTCGATTAGCTTCCCGAGCAAGGCCACAGGGTGCTTGCTCAGACTATAGACCAAGTCCATAGTCTCAATTATATGCTTCTTCTCGTTACATCTCTTATAGCAATATATACCTTTTCTATTATAGGCTCTTTGCTTAATATAATATCTATTAATCTAAAGTATATAAAGACCTTTTACTTATATAAATAAAAATATATAATTAAAAATATAATTTTAAATAGGTAATAGGGAAAATTAGAGGTTATCTCTATCCTAAACCTAGTATTTACTATTCTCTAGGTTTTCCTAATTAGAGTTATTTTAAGTATAAGATAAAGTAGTATAGTTTTATTTCTAAAAGGCATTAATCTATTATATATTAATTTAAGTTCTTTATTAGAGTTCTTATTAATTCTAAGATATTTTAATTTTCTAATAAACTTAAGATATTTTTATTAATATAATTAGTTTCCCTTAATCTTAAGGAGAAGTAAGGTAACTAACTTATTATAATTTTTAATAATTTTATATAAAGAGGAGTTAAAGTTATTATATTAAGAGAGAAGTAATGCCATAGCTATATATAAAGTAATATAATAATAGTATTTTTCTTTTTTAATATAAAAATAATATAAGGCATTATATATTATGCTAAAAAAAAAAACATAATAACCTTAATATTATGTTAATAAATTGTATAGCTATTGCCTTAAACCTTAAGATCTAACTAAATAAGTAACTTTAATTTATAAATATAAAGAAGATATTTCCCTTATTAATAATAAACTAAATTCTCTTTTTATTATTAACCTCTTAATATAATTATTACTATTATAATAACTATAAAGCTTTATAAAAAAATAAGCCTAAAACTATAACTCCTATTATTTAAGATATATTATTATATAATTATTATTAATAATAGTTAACCTAGCTATAATTATTTAATTAAAGTAATTAATAGATATATAACTACTTAATTAACTAATATTAATAATATCTATATTATAAGGATTTAAAGCTTATATTCTAACCTTTATTATTATAAAATTATATATAATTACCTACCTTATATTAATAAATTATAATTAATATAATAAGTTAATCTTATTATCTTTAGTTACTAGGTATTAATTAAAGATATTATATAAGATAATTACCTTATTAAATTTATTAAATATTAAAGGAAGGCATTAGAAGGCCTAGCTAATTAGTTAAAGAAAAGTATAGATATATTATTATAGTAAAGGCCTTTATTAATAGCATTATATTAGCTAGCAGTAATGCTATATACTTAGTATAGTTTAAAGAGTTAAAAAGCAAGATCTAGTTAGTTAAATTAAGAGTATAAATATTCTATTATAAGAAATAAGGGTAATTGTAAGGTAAAGGAAGGGAAGTGTAGGGGAAAAGAGGGGGAAGAAGTTAAATTAAGAAATAAAGGTTTTAGCATTTAGGAAAAAAACTATAAAGGTTAGAAAATCGAGACTGGCTTAGCCAGTTAGTAATAAATTAAATTAGGTAATAAGATATAGCAATAATAATAAATATAGTAAAATAACACTTAAGGCTACTTAGTTATATTAATAGGTAAAATAGTAATTATAAATAACTATTTTATAAACTTAATAATATATATATTTCTTTATATATGTTATTATATAGCTTAACTTAATATATAGCTTTTAAAATTCTAGTTTGTTAAAATTTTAAAGTAAAGCTTTTTTAAACTTTTAACTTATCTTATTTTATTATATAAGCTATATATATGCTAAGATAATTAGAAAAATACTATAATATAAGGTTTAAAATATACTATATAAATATGATTTTTTATATTCCTATTTATGTAATATTAGCTAGCATATGGCCTTTTTATTAATTTAACTATTAGTAACTAGTTTAACTATAGTCACTAGGATATATCTAATTAACTAATTAATAACTAACTAAGTGCTAAAACGGGCTAGAGATAGTTAAAATAGTAATATACTTATTTAATTAAAATTTAAAATAGGGTTTAAATTAAAAGACTCCTTATAAGAGCTTCTTTTAAAGTATTTAAAATATATAAAAAGATAATTAGGCTTGAACTAGCTATATAAACATAATAAAATACAAAGTATTTATATTAATAGATTTAATATAAAAAGGAGATATATATCTCTAATTTAAAATAAATCTAATAATATAAAGTAATTTCTTAATTAACTACAAATTATAAGTTTCTTTTAGATATAAAATATAATACTTAATTTAATATATATTACTTTAAATATTATATTTAATAAAGGAGAATTCTTTAATAGTAATAAAAATTAAATAAAAGAAATAATTAAAAAATTAACCATAGAGATATTTTCTTT